>VWZZ01002130.1:1922147-1947732 GCA_013399095.1 Psophia crepitans | reverse complement strand
GGGGGGGAGGCGAGGTGGCAGCTCGTTAGGGGGGGGGTGTGGGGAGTTGGGCCCGTCAGGCTGTGGGGAATGCTTCCAGCAACAGTGTACTGCTGTGCATGTGGTATAGATTCAGCTGGGTTTTGTTTTTTATCACTTGCTGTGCGAAATGTTGTCATGCAGGGGACACTCAGTTTCTGGTGAAGCGCAGGGGTGATGCAGGTCGCCTTAGCCAAGGTGCTGGCTATCCGTGGGACGGCTTTGTAAGGCCGTACCCCCCTGTGCCGTGAAGTGCTGTGTGTTGGAAACACGTGTACGTGAAGTGGCGTGCCTTCGTAGTCACAAGTTATAACCACCCCTCAGCAGTATTCAGTGCAGAGTTGTGGCAGTCGTCTGAGATCGTCTCATCAGCTTGCTTCCTTTTTTATTCCCCCTCCCCCAGGAACCCAACTGTTACAGCACAGCATTCTGGCCACGTGCACAGCTGTGCCGGTGTGGGGTTAGTTTCCCAACCCAGGGACAGTTTACCAGAGGCTTCCTTGTTTGGAGTGCTGTCCCTTAGGCTGACTACTGATGGCAAAGTGACTGCTGAGGAAGGTTGCCAAGAAAGTAATCTGTATCATTATTAAACTTTTCTGTCAAGATCTGTGAAGCTTTGCTGTCTTGCACTGTTCAGGGAAGTGTGCGATCAATGTAAAGGAACAGTGTGATGACTAGTAAGTTGTTTCTTTCACGTGAGAGAAAGCAAGCAAATGACAGGTATATTCCATCAGAAACTCAAGGTTTATTAGGTTCAGTAATGGTTCCCTATTAGATGCCACCTCACAGCACTTTATTGAGTGTGGCAGGGAAATACCAGTTACGAGAAGGTTCTGTAATAAGTGGTGGTGTCGTGGTAGTACCAGCTGCTATGCAGAGCTGGCAGTTTTGAGTCGCCAAGACTGGAAATGCGTGGATAAGTTCTTTCAAGTTTTTTCCTCATATGGTGTTGTCCACTGTTAACCCATGGGGCAACCAGGTTGTGAGGTTTATATATGTAGTAAGAATTTATTAATTATGCCATACTATGTATGTTATTGAGTATAAATACACAGACAGAATTACTCAGTCTAGGTACTGAAGTACATACGTTCCCTGTGTTTGTTTTAACATGTATAGTTATTTTCTTGTGTAATACTAGATAAAGAATAAATGTCCTGAACAGTGCTGCGCAAAACCATGTTGGGACAAGCCATGTTACCAAAAATAAATTTTCAAGGACTCAGCTTTTCTGCCTGACTGCTGCAACACTGTCTTCAGTCACGGCTGTCTCACAATTGAGAAATCTGCCTGTTTGCTGACAATGGATGTCGGCAAAGGACGTTTTGGAAACTGCTTAATTGCAGAAGCACAGCCCAATTAGGATTTTAACTATTCTTAAATCAGATGACAGTGATGATTTTGAATAAAACTTGGGCAGTAGAAGGTGTGGGCAATCTGAAGTTTAAGCAAATTGATTTTGGAAAAAGATGCAAATAATTAGTCAACTTCCTGAAAGCGGTCCTAAAGGTTAAGTTGGAATTTTTGGAAGAGGCTAAAACTCACTCCTCTCGGTTGTGCTCTGTGCTTGTTAAACTGCAGGTGCTGTTTCTCAAAGGTGTAGGTAACCAACTGACTTTGTTGCCAACCTAAAGTACCACAGTTTCAGCATGAAAAGACTTAGGTCTTCGAACAGGTCTAAAGCTTTAAGGAAAAATGCAGATTTGCCCAGAAATCAGGGCGGGAAATGCTGGAATAGAGTCTTGCCTGAACAGAAGAGGGACACTGGGGTCAGGGTGAAGGAGCAGACTGTTGGAAAGGAATGCATTTTATAAAATAGACATCTCCTTTGTATAGAGAACTGTTAACCTAAAACAGTGCATCCTTCTCCTCTTACGCGTGCTAGCTAAAATCCTTATGTTAGTGATAATTATTCTGCAGTTGTTATAATTACAGTGGATACAGTCCTAAAGAGTACAGAATGCTGGGATCCGGTCCACTGGCTTGAATTATGACTGTATAAAAAACCCCAAACCTAAACAACTCACCCCAACTCAAAACTCCTATCCCTGTGTAGGTGGTGGTTGTTTCCTTCCCTTCCTGTGTTTGGGTTTTCTTGCTGTCTCGGACAGCCTTGTTTGGCCTGGTGGCAATCTGAAAAAAATCAGGATTGCCTAAATGAATGTGACTCGGTGATCCGTTGCTATGTGGGTTTTTCCCATCAGAGTAACCTTTCTTTCTTATATATGTAAATATATATTTATATTTTTTGGTTATCTGGGGCGTCATGTGAATCTGCAGCTTGAGGGTTTTGTCTGCAAGTTTTGAACTGCAGTTCATGGCAGCAAATTTAAGCCATGGCATTGCAGTTCCTTAACCTGAAAAGAGGCATATCTGTTTTGCTTAATTGGTCAGAGCTGGAAGGAATGCACATTTGCATAAGTGGGTAACGTTTAAGACGTGGATCAACGTGTAAGAGAAGAACATATGTGCTGAGCAAAAGGCTGCCTACTCAGACTGTGGTTGCTTTGTTCCTGCATGTGCGTCTTTCCTCTAAACCAAGAATCCTTTAAAGATCCTGCAGCTGGTCTAAGGTTGAGGGAGAGGCAAGGAGAAGGCATTGGTGGAATAGGAAATTAAAGGATTCATAGTGTTAGCAGTCTGCTGTCCACTATTACAGTGGCCTTTTCAGCAGCAGCATGTCTGAAATCAGAGTTTTCAGGATAGTTTGGGGGAGGCTATAGATATTGAGTATGCTTTGAAGTGGTGCTGTAATTCCCAGTCTAGAAAGCATCAGGCCTATGCTCTTTAGGATGGAAACAGCCCATTTTCTGAGATAAAATTCCAGGTTTCTTTTTCATTTAAGTTTACGTCTTCCTAGTTAGCTGCATTGACCATGAATGGCCTTAACTTGCTATAACGCTTTTCATCAGGCTACCTGCTGCATGGATATGCTTGCTTTAGAAATCCTTCACTTGTGTGTGGAGAGAAGCAGATGGATTAATCTAGCAATGTGTCAGTCTGTCTTGCTTTCTAGCTTGAGGTAGTGTGGTTGCACTGAGGTCCTCTGCTGTTTTTTTTGTCAGAGGGTTATGTAAGACTTTGTGCGTATGGGAAATTCAGTCACTGGGAAAACTTATCTCATGGGACAGATATGGATGAAACTTTGTGATAAGATCTGTTTGTGGATGTACATGTGTTCCAGGATTTTGCTAATGAGTATCATCGCTTGGCTTTGGTTTTATGTGAATGCCTTCTTGTTTTGCAGTTTATTGACATATGGCATAGCCCTCTGTGTTAGGAAGTGTTTTGATTGTCTAGAGCTTGATGATGGTGGCGATAGGGTTGAGTGTTTATGGGTAAGTATCGGGGGAAGGCCAACAAGGCAATATCATGGTGGGATGCTGTATAGATCACCCAACCAGCATGAAGAGGCAGATGAAATAGTCTATAAGCACCCGGGAGAAGTCTCAGAATTCTAGCCCTTGTTCTCGTGGGGAACTTCAACTTACCAGACATCTGCTGGAAATACAATATAGCAGAGATGAAACAGTCCAGAAGGTATGATGGAGTGTGCAGAAGGTAACTTCCTGACATGGTTGGTAAGTAAGCCACAAGGGAGCGTGCCCTACAGAGCAAGACTATGGCTCATGTGAGGGTTGGAGGCTGTCTTGGGCACAGCGATCATGTAATGCTCACTTCTTGAAGAAGTAAGGAGGGGAGTCAGCAGAGCTGCTACCTTGGACTTTCAGAGGGCAGACTTTGGCTTGTTTAGGAGACTGCTTGACAGAGTCCCGTGGGAGGTAGTCCTTGAAGGGCAAAAGAGTACAGGAAGGCTGGACGTTCTTCAAGAAGGAAACATTAAAGGCACAGGAGCAGGCCATCCCCCTGTGCCGAAAGATGAGCCAGTGGGGAAGATGACTGGCCTGGCAGAATGGAGAGCTTTGGCTGGAACTCAGGAAAAAACAGGAGAGTTTATGATCTTTGGAAGAAGGGGCAGGCAACTCAGGAGGGCTGCAAGGATGTCGTGAGGTTATGCAGGGAGAAAATTAGAAGGGCGAAAGCCCAATTGGAACTTAATCTGGCTACTGCCATAAAAGACAATAAAAAAATGTTTCTACATTAGCAACAAAAGAAGGGCTAAGGAGAATCTCCATCCTCTGTTGGATGTGGGGGGAAACATAATGACAAAAGATGAGGAAAAGGCTGAGGTAGTTAATGCCTTCTTTGCCTCTGTCTTTAATAGTAAGAGTAGTTGTTCTTTGGATACCCAGCCTCCTGAGCTGGAAGACAGGGATGGGGAGCAGAATGAAACCCCCATAATCCAAGGGGAAATGGTTAGCAGCCTGCTACGCCACTTAGACACACACAAGTCTATGGGGTCTGATGGGATCTATTCAAGGGTACTGAGGGAGCTGGCAGAAGTGCTCACTAAGCCACTTTCCATCGTTTATCAGCAGTCCTGGCTAACCGAGGAGGTCCCAGTTGACTCAAAGTTAGCAAATGTGATGCCCATCTACAAGAAGGGCTGGCAGGAGGATATGGGGAACTACAGGCCTGTCAGTCTGACCACAGTGCTGGGGAAGGTTATGGAGCAGATCATCTTGAGTGCCATTGCACGGCATGTACAGGACATCCAGGTGATCAGGCGCAGTCAGCTTGGGTTTATAAAGGCAGATCCTCCTTGACTCTCCTGAACTTCTGTGACAAGGTGACCCACTTAGTGGATGAAGGAAAGGCTGTGAATGTTGTCTGCCTGGACTTTAGTAAAGCCTTTGACACTGTTTCCCAGAGCATTTTCCTGGAGAAACTGTCTGCTTGTGGCTTGGACAGGTGTACTCTTTGTTGGGTAAAAAGCTGGCTGGATGGCTGGGCCCAAAGAGTTGTGGTGAATGGAGTTAAACCCAGTTGACAGCTGGTCACAAGTGGTGACCAGGGCTGTCCTCAGGGGACACCTGTGACCAGGTGTTCCTCAGGGCTCAGTACTGGGGCCAGTTTTCTTTAATATCTTTATCAATGATCTGGATGAGGGGATCGAGTGCACCCTCAGTAAGTTTGCAGACAACACCAAGTTGGACAGGAGTGTTGATCTGCTGGAGGGTAGGAAGGCTCTGCAGAAGGATCTGGACAGGCTGGATTGATGGGCCAAGGCCAATGGTACGAGGTGCAACAAGACTTAGTGCTGGGTCTGTCACTTAGGTCACAACAACCTCATGCAATGCTACAGTCTTGGGGCAGAGTGGCTGGAAAACTGCTTGGTGAAAAAAGACCTGGGTGTGTTGGTTGACAGCTGGCTGAACATGAGCCGGCAGTGTGCCCAAGGTGGCCGAGAACGCCAACAGCATCCTGGCTTGTACCAGAAATAGTGTGGCCAGTAGAACTAGGGAAGTGATGATCCCTCTGTATTCAGCACTGGTGAGACCAGTTCTTTTTAGTTCTGGGCCCCTCACTACAAGAAAGATGGTGAGGTGCTGGAGCCTGTCCAAAGAAGAGCAACAAAGGTGGTAGAGGGTCTAGAGCACAAGTCTTATGAGGAACGGCTGAGGGAACTGGGGTTGTTTAGTCTGAGTAAAGGAGGCTGAGGGAAGACCTTACTGCTGTCTACAACTACCTGAAAGGAGGTTGTAGCCCGGTGGGTGTTGGTCTCTTATCCCAAGTAACAAGTGATGGGACAAGAGGAAATGGCCAGGGGAGGTTCAGATTGGATATTAGTGAAAATTTCTTCACCGAAAGGGTTGTCAAGCACTGGAACAGGCTGCTCAGGGAAGTGGTTGAGTCGCCATCCCTGGAAGTATTTAAAAGATGTATAGATGTGGTGCCCAGGGACATGATATAACAGTGGAGATGACAGCGCTAGGTTAACGGTTGAACTTGATGATCTTAAAGGTCCTTTCCAACCTGAAAGATTCTGTGATATGTCAGCTCTTTTGCCATTTTTTGCTTCTTCTTATGAAGACCATGAAGAGTGCTGTCCTAATTTAGGAATAGAATATTATGGTCTCTGCAATTTTGGGTGCAGAGGTCCACCCATCTTCAGTGAAAACTGAATCTTTCATGCTCCTTTTCTGTGCTGCCACATGGTGTCACAGGTTCACCTGTCTTAAAAGTTTCAGTTTGTTGACAGCTTGCCTATGGCTGGGCTTCTGCCTTTGTTGTAGCCAAAGGAATGAGTCTTAGAGTTGGAACTGCATCTTCTGTTTTGTCCATCTGTACTGAAGATCGTAACAGTTTTTAAAGCAATAGGTTTCTAGGGTTTATTTATATATTTTTTTATTAACATATTTCTGCAGAAGTATGTCACTTCCCTCAATTGAGACCTTACTTCTCTGTTCTCTGCCTTTCCCACCTAGATTTCCTTCATTAGTCATCCTTCAACAGGCCTTCCTATGGATGCCACGTTTCCCAAGCTGGTTGGGACTAAACTGGCTAGTTGAATACTTAATGAGCCGCATGAGCTAACTTGCTGTAGTTGGACACACTCCCATTTTCGGTTCATTGATTTGTCAGGTTTGCTTGGTTGGGCTTCAAACACAACATGTGTCCTATAAGTTGGCCACGTCTTGTCAAACTTTAACCCTTAATTCTAAGCTTAACTTAATTGGGCATTTCTTAGATTTCAGGCATGGTTTTGAAAGGATGTGAGGATTAGGTCAGTCTGGCTCCATCTTGGGATTTGCCATGAAACGGTAGACAAGTCTGAATGGGTTTTGGCTCAGGAAGCACTTTATGCAAAGACTGGAGCATTGATTCATCAACCACCAGGTCTTGGTTATTGTTTTGGCTCTAATAAATAGTTCATGTGCCTTCCAGCAACAACTGGAAAGTTGCAGTTAGGATAGTGCTACGATTGGTAAACAGAGTTATTATAATAGCATCATTCTGACCTCCAGCTGTGTTCCACGCAGCAAATAATCCAACAGACTTCTCTCTATGGTGAAATCTGCTATGTGGATACGAAAGAACCCAACATGGCTTTAAAAATAACTTTAGCTTGTGAATGATGGATGTCAAGTATGGTAGCTCATTCAATTCCAAGATGGAATAAGAGAGAAATATATTTCAATTAACGCCGCAGTGGTCTCTGGGGTGGCTTGTATGGGAGTGTCAAACCAGAGCCCTCTTTGTGTCTTATGTAATACCAGCTATTCTTTCCTGTCTTGAACAAATAAACTGTCAACCAAGGAAAACAAATTACTCTGCAATTCAACTCTCATTTTCAGCTTTTTATGCAGTTTATGTGATGGCTTTGTGGCTTCCCTTGCAGTTCTGTTTACTTACAAATTAATGCTTGTGACAACAGTAAAGCATATTACTGCCTTTCTTTCGTGTTATACGTCTCTATGTGAGTGCTGCTCTCTGTGTTCATGTTCCAATGAGCACACTCCCTTTTCAGTAAAACTCAGAGTGGGTGATGATCCTTCTAGTCTTCTGGCTTAGATTTTGATGTAGTGTGGGGTGGTTGTTTTGGGTTTTTGTCTTGTTTGGTTTTTAAGTGTTTCTGTTCTTTCTCCAGGATATGTGAATGCACGACTGGAGAAAGAAACACCAATATTTAACAAGCAAAGGATTGATTTCGCTCCTCCAGAGAAAATTAACAGCTTAGTGGTCTCCTCTAACCAGCTCTGTATGAGCCTTGGCAAAGACACCCTTCTCAGGTAATGCTGCCAGAGACCTGAAGTTATTGTCTGTTTTCCCCTGCTTTTTGTTTTCTGAAGTTGCTAGAGAACTTACACTTACAAACTGGTTACGAAGCCCTGAACCCAGTATGGAAAACAGTAAGCAATTATGCCTATGTGCATTGTTGGAAACATGCTTACGTGGTTTCTTTGCAGGATTGATCTTGGGAAGCCAGATGAACCTAATCAGGTAGAGCTGGGACGCAAAGATGAAGCCAAAGTCTACAAGATGTTTTTGGACCACACAGGTGAGGCAGTAGACTATGTATATTTACAGTGATTGGCACATGAATGCGCATAACAAGCTCTTTCTGTTCTGTAAATAAGAACAGAAAGTGGTTCTTTGGTGGGCAGGACTCGGTTGCCCAGGGGCCCTGCCCACTGATTTGCCCCTGTGCTATTAGAAAAACACTGGTTTGTTGTGTGCATGTTGTTGCTTTTGAACTCTGAAGCAAACACATGCAAATAAACTGTTCTGAGCAAGGCTGCTAAAACCAATAAAAGGAAATCTTTGCAGACACCCTGTGCATACATGTATGTGTTTATATAAGAATTTTTTAAAAAGGACTAAAACATCTGCAGCTCATTGTACCCTTGACTGATTTAAAAAAAAAAAACCAAAACAAAAGTTTGGAAAGAGATTCTCGTATCTGTCACCAACTGCCAGGGATAGCGGACAATTCTGGGAACTGTTTGTCCTTAGAACACTTATTGAAATGGAAGAATACCTTCTTGCTGAAGCATCTGGGACTAGCGATTTAAGTTTGCAACATATGGACTGCTGTTTCCATGTTCCAGCATGGAAATCCCCCACATTTCTATGAATGCCTGGGAAAGTCTTGGATTAAGTATGTTGATATCGGAGCTTATCAAATGTGAGGATTAAAAGCTTCAGGAATTTGGCTTGCTTAGGCACAGTCTTAATTTGTTCTCTCCTTCTCCTTCCCATACCCCTCTTCTGTTGGTAGGCTCTCATCTCCTGATTGCTCTGAACACCAGTGAATGCCTCTACCTGAACAGAAGTGTTCAGAAAGTGCGAGCGCTCTCCCGTTGGAAAGGCCACTTGATTGAAAGTGTGGGCTGGAACAAATTTCTTGGTTCAGAGACCAACACTGGGCCCATCCTAGTGGGGACAGCCCAGGGGCAGATCTATGAGGCTGAAATCTCTGTCAGTGAGGGAAGCCTCTTCAGCACGAATCCTGACCAGTACTTCCGACAGGTCTACACATTGGAGGAGGAATCAGGACCTGCCCCAGTCTGCTGCTTGGAGATTGAACGAGGGATAGAAGGGAAATTTTTTATTATAGCCACCACTCGAAAGAGACTCTTCCAGTTTGTTGGGAAAGTGCCTGAAGGGACAGAGCAGCAAGGCTTCAGCTCCATATTTGCTATGCATGCTGACCATTTGCCCAGCTTCCGGGAGTTTCCTGCCAGCTTTGGTTTCAGTGAGATAGCCTTTTACACCCCAAAACTGCGCTCCAACCCACGTTCCTTTGCCTGGATGATGGGAAATGGTGTTTTATACGGTACACTGGATTATAGCCGTCCTGATTCAATTTTGAGTGATGAAAGGGTCTGGGTTTATCCTTCTGATATTGACATAACTGTGAACAAGCCAATTTCCATTGTACTTACCCAGTTCCACTTCCTGTTGCTGCTGCCCGATCGGGTGAAGGCTGTATGCACTCTGAATGGGCAGGTTGTTTTTCAAGATCCGTTCCTGGAGAAGTTTGGCTTATTGACACGCATGATCAAAGATCCCACAGTCCAGCAGATATGGATCCACACTGAGAAAGTAGTGTTCCGCTACCATGTCCAGCGGGAATCTAGAGATGTGTGGAAGATGTATATGAATATGAACAAATTTGATTTAGCCAAAGAATATTGTAAAGACCGTCCAGAGTGCCTAGATATTGTGCTTGCAAAAGAGGCAGAGCACTGCTTCCAGAACAAGAGGTATCTAGACAGTGCCAAATGTTATGCGCTGACCCAGAACTACTTTGAGGAAATTGCTCTTAAGTTCATTGAAGCCAAGCAGGAAGAGGCACTCATGGAGTTTCTAATTAAGAAGCTAAGCAACCTAAAGCCTTCTGAGAAGACACAGACTACTTTACTGACCACGTGGTTAACGGAGCTGTATCTGAACTGGCTAGGTATATTGGAAGGAGATCCCTCACAGCGAAATCTCTATTTAGATACGCGGGAGAAGTTCCGCACCTTCCTGAGCAGCCCTAAAAACAAAGACTGTCTGTTTAATAACCGGGCATCTATTTATGAGCTGTTGGCAAGCCATGGGGACACAGAGCACATGGTCTACTTTGCAGTCATCATGCAGGACTATGAGCGCGTAGTAGCTCACCACTGCCAGCATGATGAGTACGACGAAGCTCTAAATGTGCTGTCCAGGCACAGAGACGAGAAGCTGTTCTACAAGTTCTCTCCAGTCCTCATCCAGCATATTCCCAAGAAGGTAGTGGATGCTTGGATTTCTATGGGCTCTAGACTGGATGCCAGGAACCTCATTCCAGCCCTTGTTAACTATAGCCAGAGTGCCAGCACCCAGCAGATCAATGAAGCCATCAGATATATGGAGTTCTGTGTCTATCAGCTGGAGGAAACCCAGCAAGCCATTCACAACTACCTGTTGTCTCTTTACGCTTTGTGTCGGCCGGACTCACTGCTGTCATACCTGGAGCAAGCAGGAACCAACCCAAATAGGATCCACTATGACCTGAAGTATGCATTGCGCCTGTGCGCAGAGCATGGGCACCACCACGCGTGTGTCCATATTTACAAAGTGATGGAATTATATGAGGAGGCTGTGGACCTTGCCTTACAGGTATGTGTGAGTGTCTGTGCATGCATGCTATGATATAGGGTTGCCCAGGGAGGTGGTGAAGTCACCATCCCTGGGGGTGTTTAAGGAAGGATTGGATGTGGTACTGAAGGACATGGTTTAGTGGGGAATAGGTGAGGGGGAGACGGTTGGACTGGATGATCCTTGAGGTCTCTTCCAACCTTGATGATTCTATGATTCTATATGGGAATGTAGTTTGTTCAAGTTACGTTGAACAACCAAGCACTGAGAGGAACTGGACAGACTCACCAGTATAGGAGCTGTGCAGCTAAGTCTAGGAAGAAGGACCTGTCTCTGTTAACATACTTCTGTGCTTTCACAATTGTTTTAAGTAAACGGCTGACTGTGACAAGCAAGAATTGAGGGTAGAGGCATGGAAAGTACAAGGGGGAGTACTGTCCGTCTTAAGCTCCGTCTCCAACATAAAATACCTTTAACATACCTGCACTTATGCAAGACATGTAGAGCTATTTTTCAGAATTTTAATTCCTATTCATAGCTGTGATAATTATCACAGAAGAAAGCCTTTCTCGGCTTAGTCTGACTTTCAGGGAGATGTTGAAATTTTTTCTATTGGCATTGGTATATGTTTGCTGAAATGTATGGACAGCAAAGATTCCTGTAACATGGATTTACACTTGTCGTAGTGCTGGGTTTTGTTGTTGTTTTCTGGGTAGCAAGCAAATCTTTAGGGAGGAATACTGGTGGAGAGGAGAGGTGTTTGACATGTAAACAAGGAGCAGGCCAGTAGTGCAGCCCTAGGCAATCACACAGCAATAGAAGTTTTCTCTTAATGCTTCCTACAGTGGACAAAAGAGTTTGAAGTTGGAGAGCAGCTTAACTCAGTTTTGTTTTCTGTCCAACTTCTAGGTGGATGTTGATCTTGCCAAGTCCTGTGCAGATCTCCCTGAAGATGATGAGGAACTCCGGAAGAAGCTCTGGTTGAAGATTGCCCGCCATGTTGTTCAGGAAGAGAAGGATGTCAAGAAAGCAATGGCCTGCCTCTCCAGCTGTGCCCTCCTGAAGATTGAAGACGTCCTGCCATTTTTTCCAGACTTTGTCACTATTGACCATTTCAAGGAAGCAATCTGTAACTCCCTAGAGGACTACAACAAGCACATTGAGGAGCTAAAAAGGGAGATGGAGGAAGCCACACAGAGTGCCAAGAGAATCCGAGAGGACATCCAGGAAATGAGAAATAAGTATGGCTCTGTGGAGCCTCAGGAAAAGTGTGCTGCATGTGACTTTCCACTTCTAAACCGCCCTTTTTACCTTTTCCTGTGTGGTCACATGTTTCACTATGACTGTCTCCTCCAAGCAGTTTTCCCAAACCTTCCTGCCTATAAGCAGGCAAAACTTGAAGATCTTCAGAAGAAGTTGGCAGCTACCAGTCAGCCTTCCAAGAGTCACCATCGTCCCAAGGATGCAGATACCATTAGCTTGGGGAAGGGGCAGCAGAGCCGGGAACAGATCAAAGCTGACATTGATGATATTGTGGCAGCCGAATGTGTGTACTGTGGTGAGCTGATGATCCGGTCCATTGACAAGCCTTTTATTGATCCCCAAAAGTACGAAGAGGAGATGCAGAGCTGGCTGTAGTTTTCCAAATCTGCAACTATTAATGCACCAGAGAGGTTTTGTTCGCAACTTGTGAAGCTTCTGTGGTGGGAATATAACCCCCAGAAGCAGGAACACAGTGGCTTCTGTGGAACTCTAAGGAAAGAGTAGTGGGGTCTTGTTTTCAGGGTTATGGTGTAGTCTTGAAAAATGGGGAGAGTGCGCTATGGCTGTCTAAGAAACTGAACAATAGTTAAAGCTAACCTACTGGAATATATTAGCAGATGTTCGCTAATATGTTCTGCAGATGTTGCAGTTCTTCTGAGGTTCTCCGTGTGAAGCTAATGAAATGCCTTGTTGTTCAGAAGGAATTGCGAACAGCCTGTGATTTGTCTTCCCTGTTGTACGGTATTTGTTTTTGTGAAGACTAGCTTAAAGGGAAAGGTAGTGAAGAACACTAAGCAGTCTAGTCTTCATTCGTCACTTTGAAAGCTAGAATTGCCTTCTGTTTCCTTTTTGCTGAGAGTCTATAACCACGTACGTGGAAAGAACATGAAAGGACAAATGCTCTTGCATATCTATTTTGTAAACACTGTGCTACACAAATACATGTTTCTACACAATGTAAGAATATGTGTAATTCTCAAGCAGGAGTGTCTCATAATACACTGAAGTCATTTGCCTGCAATTCAAGGTGTATAATTCTCTTTCCCACAAGCTTTATGGACAAGCCCATATGTTTGAATTTTCTCTAGGTACTGTTTCTGGTAATACTCCCTACCCCGTTCACCCCTTCCTCCCTCTCTCCATCCTATTTCTACTATGACTGTCTTTGTATAGTGGGTCTTGGCTTTTTCTTCAACCCCAAACCAAAACTGGTATATGCAGTAGTAAGGTTTCAGCAGATACTCTGGGGGCAGGAACACAGCCCATATGTGTTGTCCTGCTCTGGTTCTCGTCAAGCTGCACTTGAGCACTGGACTAGAGATCTGGTCATATGTTCCCTCAAGGGCAGACTGCAGAAAAGTTCTGTTGGTGTGAAATTTGCTTTGCCATTTGAAGCCAGTACCTTGTGATCAGGCAGTCTTTTGCCTTCCTGACAGTATTTGTTACTTTCTGGAGATGGCTGCAGGCCAGCGCTTCTGTCTGTTGCTCTGACTTGGAAAATTCTTCCCAGAAGGTGGCAATGGCTACCTTATGGGTGAGGGAACAAAACGTTTTCTTTAGCAACTTAGCAAGGGTTCCTTGTTTTATTTTTGAAGACACTAAAATTTTCATGAAATTCTGCTGTTTGGGCTTGAATCACAAAGGTAGTAACTGGCAGAAGAACGGAATCATCTAAAGGAAAAAAATATGATTCTTGTACGTAAGGCAAGAAAAAGTACTGTCCTCTGAAGAAGTTCTTCAGAGGTTTCACCTGAAGGTATGTGCTTGTCTTGAGTACCTCTCTCCATCTGCTAGTCACCCTGTTCGTAGGATTGTAAAAATGGCCCTTCACATCACTGAAAGGGAATATAAATTGGTTTCTTAAGGAGCTAACATAACAATTTTGATAACTGTTCAGAGCTCCAGAACATCCATGCTTTTGTTGGGAGCTTCAGCCTGGAACAAATGAACTTCATCTGTGTAAAATGACCTGAATGATAAACACCAGAGCTGACAGTAGGCAGACCTGAAGTTTTAAAATCCTCTTTTCATTGTTGGAGCCATGGGATAGGCAGGCTCATTACCACCTGGCAGTGTTTGTTGGCTTATCAGAAACCCTTGTTTCAGTGGTTCCGTTGAGCAGTGGTTCAGAAACCCCACATGCTCCAGTTTTCTTTGGCTCTGGATAGCCTTTTGCTTTGAATAAGTTGATGGGTCTGCCAGAAGAATTTGTGATGAAGACTAAATATGATGTCTTTGAAGTTCAGCATTAAACCTGTTATAACTGGCCACTCCTGAATCATCATCTCTTCATGTAAGCAGTGTGATATTTAAGGTTGTATATGTCATTATAAAGCAACAGTAGCCCTCCCCACAAACCAGTTTCTGGTGAAAGGCAAATGGCAGTTTTTCTGCCCTTTGGCAAAAACATGAGCAGAAGCTCATTCTGATGCAGGGAGTATTTTCAAGTTATTTATTTTCTTTGAGACCTTCTTAATACTTGTTCCGTCTCTTTACTTTTGGGTTTATAGAGGATACTTCCCTGGTATATTAGAACTGTTACAGTCCTCCATTCTTTTCCTATTAGTGCTACAGAACAGTTGCATCACTAAATGTTTCTGTTGTGCTCTGAAGATTAGAAGTATTATTTGCTTATAGGCCATTCCAGGGAGATATGCTCATCCATAATATTGGATGAAGCATGTGCCTGTGGGAACTGAGGCACAGCAAATCAATAAAAACCCTCGACTCTTTGCCTGAGAGGGAGTGGCAGGGAAAGGCACCTCAAGAACCTGCTGATTCCAGTCTTGGGTATTAATATGTCTCAGTTAAAAAAAAACAAAACACTAGAATGAGGTTGGTTGTTTTCTTTTTTAAATGTATGCGACGTTCTCCAAGGGTTGTAGGCTTATGCACCAGATACGTACACCACAAATCTCGTGCTTCTTCACTTTTGTTAACTGAAAAATCTTTTGGGTCATTTGCCGTCAAGGCTGTGGAGTTAATGCCTGCACAGACTCCAGCAGTGATTAAATTACTAGTGTCAATAGTACAGGAAGCTACATAGAGGTATCTTCTGAACTTTCCTTACATTGTCACATGCTTCAAAAGTTTCAGTAGCCACTCACCTGTGCTTCTTGGCAGTTTTCAGTATCATTCAATGAAAAAGGTAAGAGGTTTTTTTGATGGACTGAAGGGAAGGAAACTGTTTACTGTTCTCCATAAATCTAATCTGCAGGATCTCTTCCTCTTTGCTTTCAGAATAGCATTTTTATCTTTTCTCCTTGTAATTTCAGCACAGTTACATTTTAGAAATCAGTCCTTTGTATGGTGTTTTTTTTTTTAGCTGTGAATGAACTGTGTACCAGCTGTTACAAATGATGTGGCCTTGGGCCTTGTCCTTGTCTGTGTGAATAACCTCTACCATTTAGTTCAGTGCAGCTAGAGAATGGCATAACCAGAAGGGTGAGTGGGAGCCCCAGCCATCTGTAAACAGAACACGTATCTGTAGCTAGATAGAAGTTGAGTCGTGCAGGCAACATCTAAAGCAAACTTGTGCCTACTACCTCACTTCTAGGCTTCAAGCAAGGGCTTGGGGAAATGCTGTGACTTGGGGGAGAAACTGGTGAGTGTATGTTATGGAAGAGTTTGTAGAGAGTTTCAGACGCCCTTGCTGTTGGTCTGTGTAGTTGGAAGCAGCTAACTGAAACACTAAGAGCTGTGAGTTTTGTCTCAAAAAAGAAATGATTGGGCTGGAAATTTAGGCACGCAAATCCTTTACAAGCCACTAGATGTCATTGCTGTCCGTTTAAATACTGAGGTTTGCTGCAGAGAAGCTGAAGGGTGGTGCTTAGCACCGGAAAGAACGGTACAAAGCAGTGAGGAACTGAAGCAGGTTCCCAGTACTTTGGGGAGGGAGACAGACCTGTGAAGTAGTTATTGGAGGCAAAGATACTAAAAAAATTGTCTCTAACTAAAAGAAAATTTCAATTCACAGATCAGCATTTTTCAGGTTTTTAATGTCAAAAGATGGATTTACTCTGTTAACAAATGAGTACCAGTCCTCTTTTGTTTAATTGCATTCTAGTGTAAGTTCCTGTAGACCTAGCTGATTTAGTAAACTGTAGAGAGATCATCCCTGGGCTTGAAGTTGCAGTATCTGTGGTGCTTAGGTCTGGCTATTTTTGCTTCCGCTTCAGCCTGTCCTGGTAGCAAAGGTGGTGGAAGTGAATGTCAGCCAGCTCCTTAGTTGCCCGAGTTCACATCTAGTGTGTTTTGTTAGAAGCACCAGTAAAGCTGGGTTTGTGATATAATGTTGGACACTGACTTGCATGAACAGAGAAGTTAATGTATTTGCTTTTGCCTCTGAGTTGTGGAGGTCATAATCCCAATAAAAAGGACAAGTGGGTGTAGGAACATCTTGTACTCATCAAAATTAGATGTTACAGTTTGACTCAAACTGTGGTCATGTATTTGCATGTAGTTCTTGGAATGGGAAGTTCCCATTCACTACTGCTCTATCACTGTCAGCATCTAGGCTGTCTATGTTTACAAGTGCAAATACTTAGCTTCTAGTAGGAATTGATGGGAAGTCTGTTCCTTGCATTGCTTCATCCAACAGCCCTGTACTGAGCTGTGGGGAGGCAAACTGAAAATGGGCCTTTTTCTTGCAACAAGTGTGCTGAGCTGAAATTTGAGGTTTGAAATATACAAGAATTATAGAATTTTTTAATTATTATCTTTATTCAGATGGATTAAGTCTTTGTCTCTAGAATAGATGGAGTACCATGTGATTCACTGTTTATGAGAATCTTATGGCATCCTCACAGCAGAGAGAGGCTGACCAGAGTCTCCTATCCTTTTTGTACATGGAGGAAGGGACCCCTGAAAAGGAGAGGGAATCAGAGAATCATTTATGTTGGAAAAGAGCTTTAAGATCATTGAGTCCAGTCATAAACCTAATGCTGCCAAGTCCACCAACCTTTAGTTTCTATAGAATAATTTGGCTAAACTTTTATGTGTCTGACTTCAGAGAGGGTTCCCCAGGGGAACTGTGATATTGATGGATCAGTACTCACTCTGAGGTGCTGAAGAAGAAAAAGCTCATTTCCTTTGGATTAGGCATTTTGGTAAAATTGAAGAGCTTAGGGCTTGAAAATGGAACATTGCAGGAGTGCCTTAAATTTGCAGTGGGTTGTGTATGGGTTCAGCCCCTAAACTATCTGCTGTCTCTGATCATGCCCAATCCAGACTTTGTACCTTATGAGCTCTCTAGGGTTTGAGCTTCATGCCCTTACTGTGATTTTGGACAACTCTTAACTCAGCGTTTGGGTTTTTTCACTCCCAGATCTCATGGAGCAGCATCAGGCTGCTTATTTGTGGTATGAGCTTTAAAGTAACCTGGCCTGCAGCTGCTTTCAGATGGAAGGAGGGGGAGAAGATTAAACAAACTTGTTAGATCTACCTGTTGAAACTGGTTGGGATGGAGAGAAAAAGGGGCTCGGGCGTTTCCTCTTTGCAATGGCCAGAGGTATTGGAGGTAGCTTGTTTGAGTCAGACTGGTTGCTTAGGAACAAGGAAACTACAGGAGCACTCTAAGGTTACAAGTACAGCTATAACTGATCTTACAGTCTTTTTTTTTTATTATTGTGGGGCAGCTCAGCAGAGGACAGTTTCCAACTTGCAGCAAGTCAGTATTGGGTTCAGGCTTGCCGCAGTGCTTCACAGCCCCTATGATGCTGGTCGTAGAGCTGTTTTAATTCAGCACTTGAGCTGCAGAATTTGGTTGATGTGGAAATAAGCACAGCTGGTGTGTCTGTACAACATGAAGCTGTCTTGCTGGACAGAGATTTCCATCATAATGCTTCCAAACACCACATAAATACCCTGGTATTATAAAGGTGCATACAGGCTGTACCTGAAGTGTGTCAAGTAGTAATTCTGGCATTTTCCTACTTTGCAGGGGTTCATACATTCCTGCTATGCTGCTGTGTTGACTGTGGGCTGGGTTGTCTTCAGAAGAGGATTTGATCTAGCCTTTTGTTTAGCACATAGTTTGTTTGCTTCATCTGTAACCAGGACTGCTACTGGTAGAGGTTTTTGCAATGGAAGTGTTCAGGAGAAGCTGAACGATAGCCTGCCTGGTGTATTATAGGTGGTGGCTTACATGAGAAGGATTGAACAACTGGTTTGGTGTCCAAAAGCAGGTATTCTCCACTTCATGCAATCGAAATCCAAGTGCAGGTCACTTGGCATGGAATGTCATCTTTGGAACACAGCCTGAACTTGGAGGTTGCTGGACTCTGCTTAAGCAGATATCTGTGTTTTCCAATTAGTCAGTTATTAAACAGTCTTTTTTCATCTTTCTGTGTGTATATACTGAATAGATTTTCTAATAAATAAGTTATTACTGTGAAACTGAGTTCATAAGAAAGTTGTTCCTATCTATAGATTCTCTTTTATTTTCCCACATTTATTAAAGACAACATGCATAGTGTGCTTTTCTCTGACAGTAGATTTGACATTTTCACACGCAAGGGCATTTATATTGGGCCGATGTCTTTGGATGAATTAGGAGTGTCACAGACAAAGAGGAACGGGAAGGCTGCTGTATTAGTATTTTAGGACTTTTCTCTGCAGATTCTACATGACAGTTATCAGCTGCCCTGGCTGGTTTTGATAGTTGCTGCGTATTTTTCACCATGTGAACAGGATGCTTATTTTCTGATAAGAGCCTGTGAAGGTACAGGTAGTCAAAAATCGTTGGTCTTTGGGCTTGTTAACACGGTTCTAGCAAAATAGCTGTTGTCCAATGTTTTTCATAGTAGCTATAAAGATAACATTAATATGTATAGCTGATCTAAACAAAACAATATTTCATGTGTAGCTGAACCATATGTTGCCATCCTTGATAAGAGGACCATAAACTTAGATCGGCTCATGCTGTTTGAAGGGACTGAGCAGAATGTTGCTGGGTGAGGAGGAAACCGAGAGTTGAGGCTAACTGTCCTAGATGTCCCAATTTTTTGTTCAATACTTGCCTGTGTGACACAGCATGACTGTCTCGGAGCGACATCTGCATTTGTGTTACAGGGGTACATTCTGCTGAGCAGCCTTTTTGGGAGAAAAGCACTTCCTTATCTTCTGCAGTCTGTTTCAAACACTTGCCTGCTTGCCCAGTTAATGAGATTAGAATAACTAGGACCATGTCATCTTTCTGGTATGTTCTTCTGAAAGGTTGCTTATGGTAATCCTCAGTATGTGCTTCAAAGACTTGCAGTGGCAGGGTTTCCAAAGCAAAAAAATATTTTGGTACAAGAAACATCTAATGAAAGCAGAACATACAGAAACCCATTCCATAGTAAGCCAGAGTTTGTTCTCATTCTGTTGAAAATTTGTAGTGAGAAAGTAAGTATAAAGTAACATTTTTTGTTTCTTTCAGCTCAGACTTCTCAAGGAACACATGAAGGACAGAAACATCCTCTGTGAGCTTGAGGGGTGCAAATCAGTTAATGTGGACTGTTCTGTTTATAAGTAGCATCATCTTCAGTATGTCACTGGCTGTTGACTGAGTAATGCCTTGCGATTCTTGATCTAACACTTGCACACACAGCCAGTTTTAGGAGACTGAAGTGGAGCAACATGTGGCAGCATTCAGCAGACAAGCCTAGACTGTAGTTTCTTTGCTGGTGTAGAATCAGAATTTGCTTCCTGAAAGCTGTTTTTCTCTGCAGTGTGGTTATAGAAGCAGTAGGGAGTTTTCACAACAACCTTGAGTGGCCCTCGTATCCTTACGAAGAGGTATCTGGAAAGTGGGTACTTCATGGAATTGAGTGATTCAGAGCTGCATTTCAGCAGCTTTTTGTTACAGGGAGTTGATGCTGTGGCACCTGAGCCAAAAGTAAAGGTGTGGATTGTTTGCCTGCCAGGCATCCTGTCCTGCCCTGAATTATGCTCCAAAGAAAATCAACAATTTGGGAAGTTCAGGCTGAACTTAAGTTGAAATGAGGAAGTAGGAAGAATTTCTGCACACAACGTAGGTATTACTGTTGGTCCTTCAGCACATCTGCATAACGCTAGGCTGGAGCAAGCTTGCTGGATGCTCTCAAAGTCAACCAAAATCTAGGTGAGGCATGGGTGAGAAGTTCAAAGTGCTCTCTTATCCTGTTCTTCAGAAGTCAGAACACTTCTGGAGCTGACTGCCTTCTTAAGAGACCCTGAACCAACAATGATGGTGCAGCCGTTTCTTTTTGATGCCTTCTTTTACTCATTCTGTCACTGGGACAGGCACCAGCTCAGCAGCCACCTCTGCCTCCCAACTCACTTCTTTCGCTGCCTCCGCTCACTGTTCTAGCAAAGAACTGTTTGATTCTGGCATAAATACTAAATATAGCAAGGGTTAATAGGGGGGAACAGTGAAACTCCCTGCCACTAAGCTTGAAAAATAACAAACAATAATGATGTGGAGAGAGTAATAAGAGGCCCACTGATTTCCAGGATTCAGAAGGATGAAACAGGGGAGACAGACCAAGGCTATGCCAGGGTAGTGTGATTAACGTAGCTTGCAGTCTTAATTCTGATTCAGAATTAGTACAGGCTGTGAAAATACTTGCTTCTGGCCAATCTCCCTTCCTCGAAGGGTGTGCTATTCCCTGAGTCACAGATAGGAGCATCAAGAGAAAGTTGTGAGGGAAAGGGTGTCTCAGATTTTATCACTTGCAACACACACAGAGAGGATGATCTACAAACCTCCTATATTGGTAGAACCAAGGAGGAGTTAGAGCATACTTTGGATTTAAGAGGGCTAGTGATGTATAAACAGCTCTCCTAGATGCTGCCGAGTGCCATACCTGGCGTTTAGGTGCTTTTATTTCCTAAACTACCCTGTCTGTATGTTGAAGTACTCAGGATCCTTAAAATGCTCTTAGATGCTTACACAGCTGAATCATTACTCAGGTGTCAGCAGGACAATTAAGTGTCATGTCTTTTGAATTAATGCCACCTCTCACTTGGCCAGTGTAGCTGTTCAGAGCTGTTAAAGCAGCAAAGCGATAGGATGGCTGTTTTAATGAAGTTTGACATTAAAATCTAAAGAGATTCATGTTGAAGAACTGAGTTTGGATTTTTTTTGTTTTTTTCGTCACTGCCTTTCTGGTGCCACAAATGACATCTGCAGAGGGTTTGGCTTTTCACTGCACCCCCTTTCTTTCTGGCTAATGCTGTAAATGAGTATGGGAGGCTCAAGATGTGGCTGGAGAAAGCATTCCTTCCACTGACAAACAGCTATGCAATCTTGCACAGAAGAGGCAGAGAAGTTCTTCCCACTTTCAAGATGGAGTCACACAATATCTCCATTTCAAAACAAAAATCCCTGAAAAAGCAGTGTGGCAAATCTCTCTCTACCAGCTCTAGTTCTATTTCCTCTCAGAAAGCTTTAAATTCCCCAATTAGAGTCACAAACTGTACGGAACCCTTGGGTTTTGGTAGCAGTCCAAGTTGGTAGCCTACAAAAAATTACCATGTCCAGATGCCTGCTGCCTGTGCGGGTGTAAGTGCAACTGAACCAGGGTATTGTAGGCTGCTGCTGTTAGATGGAGATTGCAATAATGTCCCTGAAATGCTGAATTAAAAAAAGAAAATTAAAATGTTGGATTTGAATAAAGGGGGGTGTTGCTCTCAGCCGTAATGTAGTCCAATACGTATCAAAGTCAACCTTTTCCTTTAATAGCCGGAAGGAAATAAGATCTGTATCTCCTGGGAACATGCTTCTAAAACTTTCAGTTGCATTCCTCTGTCTCCTTTTAGTCCCTTTGAATAGTAAAGATTCATATTCTCGCTTTCCAGTCACAGTAGCCTGGATATAAGATCACTGAAGGATGTTGTTTTTCTGTCACAGTCTCATTATCATCTTAGCTTGGGTGTTGGTGCTCCTCTCCCATGTTCAGGTGCCTAATAAGGATTCTTATCACCCCAAAACAGTTACTTTGGATCCCAGCCCAGCATGCGTGGACTTTGGCAGCATTTGGATATTTATAGGGATTTCTACTTCCTTCTTTTCTTTGGGCCACTTTCTTACTACAAGAATTCCTTGTTCCTCTCATGGTGCAATGAATGCAACACTCCCAGGGTGGTTTCTGGGCAGTGGATGTATGTGTGTACCTTCTTAGCTGCTGGGGGCAGTGCAAGCAGGTATAACACAGCAGTGGCACAGTGGGAAAAAGAAAGAAGCAGCACTGCTTTTTTCACTTCCATGTGGTTTTGGGAGATTACTTAGATTCGTTGATTTATTGTCTCATTGTTAAGCTCAGATATTTTGATATCTCAAGCACCATTATGGTGTGATTAGAGAGGGTGAAATACGCTGAACGTTTTTCTGGTTGGAATTGTTCTCTGGGTCTTTGCAGAGTGGCAGAAGGGCAGCCAGTGTGGACTGGATCTTTCAAACAGCACAGCGCTGCTTTTATTTTGATTCGTTCTTTGAAAAGTGAATCAATAAACCCGGGTTCTTACAGAGGTTTTCTTTACTATTACCACTTTCATCTCTTACTAGGTACTCATGGTAGAGGAGGACAGCAGCAGTGGTAGTCACCTGACAGCTCTGTGTGTGCAGAGTGCTCAAAACATTTGCTGACCCACCAGCCAGCTGACGATGGGAATGCAGAGCAGCAAATTCCCCTTTTTCCCTCAGTGGAGGCACTGTCTGGCTTTTGCTCTCTTACCCAGCTGCCTTTTTCCTCAAAATTTGCAGGAATCTGGTAACTTGAAGACTCTCGCTCATTCTGAAATTCAGTTGAAATCTGCCAGTACATCTCTGTTGGGAGCTAAGCACTAGTAAGTGTGATTTTTCCAAAGCTTTGTTTCCTCTGGAAGTAAGAAGAATAATGCAAATATTATATATGAGATGCTGTAATTAAGATCTGGAAGGACTGTGTGGAATGGAGCAGGACCCTGAATGCACAGCTGGAGAAGGAAAACCTGCAGGGGACATATTTGAGCATTTCTTATCAGAAGGCACTAAGAGACTAGATGAGAAGCCATTACTTGAAAGAGTCTGTAGCATCCTCTACGGCTCATTAACAGATGGTTCTAGGAGGCAACCGTGGAAATGCAAACTCATGCATGTTTGTGCTTGTTCTGCTCTGTGCCTCTCCTGGCAGCACTCACTGGCATAATCTGCTGGAAATTAACCTTTTGCTTGAGGTATCGTTACTGAGGCTGGTAGAATTCATCCCATTGCCTGTGACAAATCTGTGTCTCCCTCTTTCCACGCTCTTCCAACAAGAAGGAATTCTGTGAGAATGGTAGAGAAACGCTGGGTATAGGATCTCACAGTTGCAACAGCCAAACTTTCCTCTCCTGTGGTAAGTTTTTCAGTGCTTTCATTGCCAGGATTGTCCACAAAATCCTCTACCCCAATTACCCATTGATTAGGGCTCCTCTGGTAATCTGCCAGATGCAGGTTTGTTACCAACAGATGGCAGAAAGCATTTGAGGTAATGAGAGAAAGGATAACGATTGCTGATCTGCATAATAATCAGCTTGTGAACAGGTTTCATGGTTTTTTTCTGTGTTTCCACTGGCTCAAAGATTGCACTGTTGGACAACAAGGCACCTTCTCTGGAGTTAAAGGAAATAATAATAATGGAGGAACAAATTTCTTCCAGCCACTGTTAAGATTTCTGAAGATACACTCTCTGCCACTGACAGATTAAGATTTTTATCCAGAGAGTCAGAGATTGTGCCCAGAGTGCTAGGAATGAACATTCAAACCTCTTGTGATTAAGACCTCTAACCAACCAATGCGGTCAGAAATACTTTCCTTTCTCCCTTTTGTGACAATTTTCCCCTGCTCTGCCATGAGGCAGGAAGATCCTTGACCCCCTTGGACCAGCAGCACCTTTGCACTGTCCAATGCCTAGCGTGAAAAACCAACTTTCACTTTCATGTGTTTCGGAGTTCTTCAACCTAATTCTGCTGGTTTGCATGATGAGACGGCCACACCATTGCCACGTACAAGACTACACCTAAACTGTTCTGGAGTCCTTGCAGGAAGAAGTCTTCTCTGATATGTTCTAGAGGAGTGTTACTGGACATACTTGCCTCATAACTCAACTGGTTTCCTATGCTATGCAAGACCTGTATTATGGATTTTTACTGTTTGAAATCTAAATGTGTTTAGACTGTTTCCATTAGTAACCATCCCTATATGAAACAAGCCATGTAACACTAACCCAAAATTTGTCTTGGTGCCATTTACTGTGAATTTTGGCGAAGGATTTGGGTTTAAAAACTTTCTCCGAAAGTAGCCTTACACATGTGCAGTAGGTGCTACTGCTGGACTCTTCTCCTTTTATTCCCCAGGTGGGCTGGTAGACGTGGTGGACAAGCTTCCATCAAACCCCTTTACTTTGTGAAATCTCTTTCTTCGTTCAAGATCTAGATGGAGTTTTTTTGAGATCTGGACTTGATTATGCAGAATAGTCAATGCAGATGATTTCCCTGAGAATCCTTTCTTTGTACCCTGGGTGCTGACAATACAGCAGCCCGCTGCCAGTTCTCTGGAAGGATGGTGTTTATCACAATCTCATCACCCGCAGCCATGCACTTGTTGCTAGTAATTCTGTGTCTGAACCTTACAGGGCAATCACTGTCTACTCCTGGCAGTGTGTTGCAGCTGTATAATCTGGAGGGAAGGGAGGATTTTTATTTTTGAGCTTATACTCTAAAGCACAAGGCTTTACTATTAAATCTTGATGCTGTGCTACAGACATCACTGTTAGTTTCAGGATTTTCCTGTCCTTAGCCTGGTTTCTAAGGAAACGATGCCTGGGCATCTGAGCTCATGCACATTTGTTATGTCCTTTTTTTTTCTGTGTCTGTGTTTTCCCTCTACAATTTCTGAATCTGTTTGCCAAGTGCAATTTTATTTGACATGTACATTGTAAAGATACTGACTTCCTCTAAGTTCCCTGAAAATAAGTGATGGGGAGTGGCTCTTATTTATGGCTCCATCGCCGACACCCGTGGTGTATGCTTGTAGTTTAGGTACTATAGAATCCATGTGAAAGAAAAATTGGGAAGACCATGGCCAGAGGAAAAACATCTGACACTGGGGCTTGTTAGACATGTGTGAGTCCAAATGCTAATTTATGTAACAACCATCGTCGCTAATTCAGCTTCTGCAACTGTGTGTGAAATCTAGCCATAGTAGTTACTGGGGGGGGAACATGACTTGATTTCTTGTGTTTTTCAGAGGTTACCTACAACTGTCCTAATTTAGCACCACCACAACAGTGCAAGCTATCCTTGTAGATGCGTGTGAGATGCTTATTGATGTTTTCCGTGTATTTTCTGGGAAGAGAATGGCTGAACCATTTCCTGTGTTGGAGAGACTGATGTTTCTAAAGAGAAGGGGGAGCTTTTAGCCATTCTGTTGAACAGGTGACCCCTGATTAAGTTGGGTCTTGCCCAGAAGCCTTGCAGGGAGGGAGAAAAGCCTGAGGCGGAGATCTCACGTGCATCTGAGCTGGCATTCATTTCTTTGGCTTGTGGATGACACCAGTGGGCAATAAGACCTGACAAGGAATCTGTAGAGAGGGAAGAGGTGGGAAAAGGGAGAAGGACTTTCATCTCTTAGTGATGGTGAACTATTTAGTTTATTGTATCTCAGACTGCTGAGAATTTGGATGTGTAAAGATAACGTGTATTCCTAAGGCAGGATCTCTCTTGGTGGAAACAATAATGACAAATGGGAGTCAACTGCGAGACTGTGTGTATCCTGACAGCAGCATGCTGGGTGAAAAACAGACTTCTTGGAACTGATCAGAGTGTAAGTAAAAACAAGTGTGCGGGG
>VWZZ01002130.1:1891061-1922125 GCA_013399095.1 Psophia crepitans | reverse complement strand
GTTTTGTTTTTCACGTTTCTCCCAAAGAGCACTGTCTGTTAATACTTCTTCTTTCTTTGCCGTTACTCAGAGGCCTGCCTGGTGTTAACTGATTCCAGGGTGATCAGCAGCCTTCAAGGTGCAGTATTGCTGCAGGGGTAACGATTCTCTGCCACAGGAAATTGGGAGACACCGCGGCAGGACTGCTTCTTTGAGTCTGCACAGGCCGCTTGGGTGATGGAACAGCACAGGCTGCTGGTAGGGGGCAGAGCTCCTTGTTGGGCTGCAGAAACTGGGGAGAGGCCCCACTGGTTCTCAAAGGGAACATCTTTAGCTGGATCAGGGGTATGTGTGTGTGGGGAAGGAAGGCTTTCCAGAAGAGCTGGAGTCTGCACTGTGTCCATCTCCCTCCACCCCCTGGATCTTTCCAAAACGCAGTTATATTTGTTAGCTGGTAGAGCCGAGTTACTGGACTGCTGGCAGGGGGTAATTTGCTGAGCTTGGTTCTTCAGGAAGGAGATTGAGCAGGACTGCTCCTGCCATTGAATTCCCGGTGACCAGGCAAAGATTGAGGCTGTCAGACTAGTTACAATGCTTCACAAGATGTACTGAAGCTTCTACATCAACCTTTTAAGTCAAGGAACGGAGAGGGACGAACAGAAGTGCCTCGAGAATACAGAAACAAAAGCAGTGAGGCTTTAATGTTTTTAAGAGCATCCCTGTCCATAAGTTTCCTTGAAAGCATTCTCAAGGCTGCTGTGCAGTGTAATGTCACTTCAAGCCCATACAAGAGCAAAAATGCGCTCTTTAGCAGGTGAAACAGATGCTCAAAGGAATGAGGCTGCGTTGCTTAAGGCAGTGTGTTCAATGAAGCCGTATCCAGAACCTTTCCTGCTGGCAAAAGTGAGGCTAAGCTTAGAAGCCACTGAGCTACTGTTAATAGCTTATCACGGTTATTTTCTCTCTGCTGTTATCCTGGCTTTGACTCCTGGCTTTGGTCCACCTGGTAATACTGTGCACCTCCTGTGATTCTGTGTCCTGTACTGTCTTTTCTTGGGCAGCAGAGAGATGCAGGGTTATGTTGAAAAGCAGTTGATTTGTTATTGATTACAGTATACCTAAATGCTTTCTTTGGCCTTAGTCTCTTGCAAATGAACGTAACCAAAACAGTAAGAGGGATTAGAGAATAAATTACTCTCATTTCTACATGCCTCTGTCTGATCCTTACTTGCACGTGCTCATCCGGAGTGCTGCTGAACACTTGTGTGTGCTGCTACTGAAACGTATAGAATAGAATAGATTCATTAAGGTTGGAAGAGACCTCAAGGATCATCCAGTCCAACCGTCCCCCCCCCACCTATTACCCACTAAACCATGTCCTTCAGTACCGCGTCTAACCTTTCCTTAAACACCCGCAGGGACGGTGACTCCACCACCTCCCTGGGCAACCTGTTCCAATGCCCGACCACCCTTTCCAAGAAGAAATTTCTCCTGATCTCCAACCTAAACCTCCCCTGGCACAACTTGCAGCTGTTTCCCCCAGTCCTGTCACTAGTTATCTGTGAGAAGAGGCCAACCCCCAGCTTGCCACAACTTCCTTTCAGGTAGTTGTAGAGGGCAATAAGGTCTGCCCTGAGCCTCCTCTTCTCCAGACTAAACAGGCCCAGTTCCTTCAGCCGCTCCTCATAAGACCTGTGCTCCAGCCCCTTCACCAGTTTCATTGCCCTTCTCTGGACATGCTCCAGGGCCTCAATGTCTTTCTTAAGTGCTCAGCACTCTTCTGAAATAAATTGCAGGGGGTTTGTTTTTTATCCAGTACACCTGCTTCCACTTTCTTCCTTCCCTCCTCCTATGGAAACCCTCAGCAATGCCACTTTCAAGGCTTCAGAGAGTCAAACTACAGCAAGAGCATTGCCAATGACTTTACAGAAAATAGTGGCTGGCACATGGCATCTCTGATTCCTTGTAGTGCTTAACTACTCTGAGAATGCTGAGCTATTCATCAGCACACATAACAGTACTGTGTGGTACTTCAAAGAGGGAATTTAAACTCCAGCAGTCCTACTGAGATATTTTATTGCCTTCAGCTTGAGGCCTTTTCTTTCCAGTGAAGATGTCTGGCTTTATAGGTGCAGGTTGTTTTATTTACAGATGGCATGCTTTTAATTTATCTTTATAGGGACTCTTTCATAGCAGCCCCGGCTCTACAGTGAATCTGAATGTGTTTTGTGTGTGATGTGGTGGGTAATTCTGGAAGGACTGGATACTTGTAGAGGCTAATCTTTCTCTTTAGTAAGAGCCAAGAAGCATTGCAACCACAAATGGTGTAATTTTTTGGGTCTCCCATAAAGCGTTCCACTCTGCTGTACATCCTGAGTCCCGGACAGGCCGTGGTGAGGCAGGACACTTCATAAGCCTGTCAGTGCTCAGAAGCTCTCGGTAAGTGCTAAAAGCTACAGAGTAGGGATGATGCAGCTAGTGTACAGGCAGCTGAGATGGCTGAACTGATTAGGATCCCCAGCTGTTCTGTCCCTCCTCAAAGTTGTTGTCTTCCACTGGTATTGGCTGGGAAGGATCTGAGTAGATGAGAAAAATCAATGCTTGAATTTTTAGAGAACAACTTTTAATTTAACTTTCTTGAGCCAGCCTGAACAGCTCTGCTACATAGGAAAGAGGATCTGGTTGTGAGGAGCATCTTATCTCTTGATAGTTTACAGAAGATACCAAAAAAACACACTGTGAAGCTAACTTTGATACATGATGGTGGTAGAGGAGCTGCCATGCCTCTCTGCCAGCTGCTCCTGCAATGGGGATGCTGCTCCCCACTCAAGGGAGACGCAGTGGATGGTTGCGGGAGGTGGTGGGTGGGAATTGTTTCATAACTATCACAGTTTAATCTGCCAGCATATCTAAGAAATGCCACAATTCTTGTCTTTGTTCAGCAGGGCTCTGTTTCCTGCTCTCATTTACTGGGTTGACCAAAGGAAAGGTTGGCAGTCTATTTTTAAGAATCATAGAATATCCCGAGTTGGAAGGGACCCATAAGGATCATGAGTTCCAACTCCTGGCTTCACACAGGACCAGCCCAATCAGTGCAGATGACTGAGAGCGTTGTGCAGACGCTTCCTGAACTCAGCCAAGTTCAGTGCAGTGACCACTTCCCTGGGGAGCCTGTTCCAGTGCCCCACCACCCTCTCCATGAATGACCCTTTTCCTGACCTCCAACCTAACCCTGTCACAGCTTCATGCTATTCCCGTGGGTTCTGTGGCTGGTCACCAGAGAGAGGAGATCGGCCCCTGCCCCTTCGCTCCCCCTCGTGAGGGGGCCGTAGGCCGTGATGAGGTCACCCCTCAGCCTTCTCTTCTCTAGACTGAACAAACCAAGGGACTTCAGCCTCTCTTCATACATCTTCCCCTCTAGACCCTCAACTTCATGCAGCTGGTGATTGCCCGGTTTTCCAATTTGTCCAGGTCTCTTTGCAAGGCCTCACAACCCTCAACAGAGTCCACAGCTCCTCCCAATTTAGTGTCATCTGCAGACTTGCTCACATTCCTTCCAGTCCTCCATCCAAGTCGTTTATGAAAACATTAAAAAAGCCCTGGGGCACCTCACTGGTGACTGGTTGCCAGCCTGATGTAACTCCGTTAAACTCTTTGGGCACGACCCGCCAGCAAATTACTCACCCGTCGTGTTACATTTTTGTCTAACTGTCTGCTGGCCATTTTGTCCAGAAGGATACTGTGAGAAACAGTATCGAAAGCTTTACTGAAATCCAACAAGACAACATCGACAGGCTTCTCTTGGTCAACCAGATGGGGGACCTTGTCATAAAAAGAAATTAGGTTGGTTAAGCAGGACCTTCCCCTCCTGAATCCGTGTTGGCTGTGACCAATGGCTGCATTGTCCTTAAGGTGTTTTTCAATAACTCCCAGCACAACTTTCTCCATAGTTTTACCAGGCACTGAAGTGAGACTGACAGGCCTGTAATTACCAGGGTCGTCTTTCTTGCCCTTCAACTGCGTACTGACAATTTTTTCCCCTCCCTTCTCTTTTTTTTTTTTTTCCCCACTGTATGATACAGAGTGAAGGACTCTTCATACAGTCAACACCTTTTTCCCCAAACTGATGCAAACCAGAACTGAGTAGAACAGCTCATTACAAGTTGCTATTTGCTCAATGCTTTTATTCTTTGAAGGTGTAAAAACCTTAGTACGTCTTCCTGGTTCTGTTACTTGCCTACTCTGTGGCCTTTGAGTTGCGTAATGCTATGATAAAATGGGAAGAATGATACCTGTGGCAAATGGCTGTGTGGGTATATCAGGCTCTCAGAGGACACGGCAATATAAGACAAGCTTATTTCCAAGTCAGAAAAAGCTCCGTCACCATGTATATATATGAAGGGGACAGGGAGAGGAAGGCTCCCAAAGAAAGTATGTTGGAGACTTTCTGTCCTCTGCCTGGACTGTCACCAGAGCTGGTGGTGGAATGAGCACTGTGACAGATTAAAGTTACACTAATCCAGATCATCCAGAAATGTGAGATTCCCAATCATGCGTGGGGAGGCCAGAGAATTAGGCTGTTGCTGTTTTAAAAATGAAAATACTCTTTTCTAGTGTTCCACTGGGGCTATCATATTGCAAGCCAGTGACCTCACTGCGAGCACCTAGTAAGTCGTTGGTGGTTTCCTGCTGCTCTTTCTTCGTGTCCTCATTCCTCAGGAACTGAGGAATACTTTAAAGGCTGCAATCTGGGGATGACTCACCTATTCAGTGTTTAATAGAATAATGCTGCTGCTTCCTTAGATGTATGGCATGTTTGCAGCTTGATCAAGATGTGCTCAAGTCTTTGAAAATTTTTATTTATAAAAGCCGCCCTTGTAGTGATTATCTAACTGCCCTAAGCTGCAGGCTTGGCAGTTCAGGGTGGAGGTATGTTGCCTGAGCACCATCAAACAACTACTATCATACAGTCTCAGCGGCGCCTGGACCTACGCACTGCCTCGGAGGAGAGCAGTGCTTCCACGGACAGCTTTGTTTCATCATTTAAAATGTGTTGTGATTGAAATAATGTCAGTCTGTTCTGGAATGTCACACCAGCTGAACTTGCTTTTCCTGCCCAAAATACGAGCTTGTGGTCATTTTTTCCTGCTTCTCTTTTCAGCTGATCTTACAGTTATCTTCTTGGGGTATTACAGCAGGGCACCGTCTTGTGTATTCTGAGACGTCTCGTGACTGCCTCTTTTTGTCTTTTTTAAATCTATCCAGTAGAACTATTCTCTCTGGCACGCAGAACAGTTTGGGCTTCAATCTGGGCTGATGCTACAGGTGAAATGCAATTGTAGCGAGTCAAAACAGAGGAAGGGGGGGATTCTGCTCTGAAGATTGGGCATGCTGGGACTGAAAAAGTTAGTGCATATACCAGAAACAGCACTGAGTGCTTCATTTGCAGTTGTGCAAGTTTCTTTGGTGATCTGCTACTGGTTTCCCTTGTTATAAAAAGTACCAAATGCACTTCCACCAAAATTGTGTGCACGAGTGGTTGACTTTGGTTTGACTCTTGGGTGCAGACAAGAGCAGCATCACTGTGGTCATAGCTTATAGATTTTCCCCTGGCAAAAAGACAGAGAGGCAGACTAGGCATCTCTCTTGTTAGCTTTCATAAAATAGGAATAACTATAAGAGCAAAAATTGTAGGAAAGCAATGAAAGAATGAGGTGTTCCTGCATGTGTGTTTAGATGTTGCAGCTCAGATATAAAAGGCAAACTCCTGAGGCAGAAGGTCTCAAGGCCTTCAAGCAGTCTTGTCACTCAGAGAGCAGACCTCTAATACCATGAGACCAAGAAAGATTGACACTTAAAGTGGTTCTTTTGCTTCTGTTTTGGGCCTCCAGCATTTGTTACACTTCCTTTTAAAACAGAGAAGGACAGAAGTTAACTTTGAAAATACAAGTGTTTCATCATGATCTGCCTTCAGAGTCTGGGCTTTAAAAAAGAAAAAAGGTGAAAAGAAAGATGCAAGAGATGGTGACGGTGACCGTGACGTGATGACAGCGACCATTCCATCTTGCCTTATCAAGCTCTTCTCTACAACACATGAGGAAACACAGCTCTGGTCTGAAAGTGGCATCATGCTGCGCAGCCGGGTTGGTGTGACAGCATGTGCAATACACGGTGGTACCACCTGGCTCTCAAAGTCTCTCAGGCTGCGTGGGGGGGCCCCTGTCCTCGTAACTTCACGCCTGTGTCTGTGTAACTGATACCCTCTGCCATTTGCAAGAAGAAAAAAGCTAATGCCATTCCTTGACTGAAGCAGTGCCATTTGCTTCCCCTAATGAGCCTCCGCTAAATGCTGTATCTGAAAAGAATCTTTATTGTGTGCAAATTTTCCTCTGCAGCTTACAAGCTGATTGATCCCCTGTGGGCCAAGGGGAGAGTGCCAGGAGAGGGGAGAATTCGCTTTTGCCGTTTCAAGACTAATCCTGAAACGCAAGTGATCACGTGCGGGAAAGTGTTTCTGTAAGTTTCTGAGAGTTGTGAATACGATCCAATACAGCTGTGGTGCCAGCACGTCCCTGCCTCTCCTCTGGCACCAGGTCAGGCCCCTGGATTTTGAAGACCTGTACAGGAAGCCCCCACACCTGATTGTACAAAAATGTTTCTGCTTGCAACGAAACTCAGCAGGACCCAATACTCTGCGTTAGTATTATTGCCTCTTGTGCTGCAGAGGCTCCTGTTAAAACTTTGGCCAAGTGCAGATGCTCAGTTCAGCTTCCCCTGAACCACAGCAAAGTAGGAGGAAGTGGGTGCTCAGCAAAAGGAGTTTCACCTTTGTTTTGTTGGGGGCACTGTAGCTCCTCGGTCTTCATCTGGTGTCGGGACAGCACTGGAATTGAGTGTTGTTCTGCCAGCTGTAGACTTTGTCCTGAATGAGATTGATTTTCAGAAAGCAATGTGGGTGGGGGAAGAGAGGGGGAAAAAATAATGTGGTGCAAACACCAATAGTCTGTGTGTGCTACTGCGCCAGGATGTATTTGCCACGGTTCTGTGAGAATTTCTTCTTCCCTTCCTAAGAGAGGGGAAATATCCCCCATTTTCCTTTAATTTAGCCATGTTTTTTAAATTAAGAGAGAGATTTGGAAAGTCTGTTTTTGCAACCCCCCTTATAAAAATTGAAGCTGCTCACAAGCTTATAGGCTCCTCTACCTCTCCAGTGCTGTTTTTCCAGCGATGGAGAAATCTATAGTTCTGGCCCTGTGGCATTTTTTACAGGCGGTAGGGATGTTAATGCCAGAATCTTGGCGACTTTCCAAGCAGGGTAATTACATTCTGCCGACCTGAAATTCTTCCTGCTTCTACACAAGGTCACTTTAGGCGCTGACGGAGCCAGGTCCACAACCCAGTGCCCTGCTTTGCCCTCACCTCCATCCCTTTTGCTCTATTCTTCAGTCACCTTCTCCTCAAAGGAACAGAGGGCTCCTTGCTTCCTCTAAGGTACCCGGTGCCCCTTAAAAATTGAGATAAGGAAATGGGTCTGAGCAAATCCCCTGAACTGCTGTCATTAGGTTTTGAAGTGTGACCCAATATCCCCCTTCCTTTGATAAGTCAGGGACTGGTGTTTTTAACAGACAGTGGCTCTTTTCTTGTTCTCCCTTCGACCCCTTTAGGAGCCAGTGTGGCACAGCTAATTCATGGAGGAAATTACATTTATTACTTTTCCTAGCAAATGTGCCCTCTCTGCAATGCTGTTTTGTGCAGTGTAGGGCAGATGCAAGTCAGCCGGCCCATTTTCCTAATTTCATTTGGAAGGATCAAGAGACACCATGCTGGTCTCGCAGGCTGGGGGCTCAGTCTAGGAAGAAAAGGCGCAGCAGGCTCCCGCATTGATGGAATCTATGGCATCGCCCCAAGTGCTGGTTATCCAAAAAAAAGAAAAAAAAATAAAAAATCTCAAGGACAAAGTGTATCCTTCCAAAACCAAAACAAACTGCCCCAACAAAACCAAACCAGCCGTTGTGACAGCCCTGACTGGGAGGAAGGGATCTGGTATTGGGGCAGCAACTCAGACACTGGTAAACGTAGATCTGCTTGTGCTGCCTTTGCCTTCCCTTTCTGCAAGGCAGAGCTGACAGAAGCCTTGACTGGGAACCTCTGATATTCACAGCAAATCTTTTTGCATGCCATGTCTGCCCAGTCTCCTCTGTGACCGTGCACGGACCTAAATCACCAGCCACTAATCCCACAGGTCTTTGTGTATTAATTCTTTACAGAGCCTCTGTGCTTGCTTTCCTCTTATGCCTAGTCCCTCTTTGATGGTCCCAGTTTGCAGGTTTTTAAAATGACACAACCTAGGAAGGTGGGAGAGGGGCATAAAACGTGAGAGAGACACATGTCAGCCAGTTTTGGGATTGTTTTTGTTGTAAGAATGCTTTTAATCAAAATTGCAGTGCTTTCCTCATCTAGGCTCTCTGTTTTCCTTTTACCCTCCTTTGCTTCTCATTTTTGTTTGCTTTTTAGGGAGGAGGTGCTGGAAAGAGGCATGGTGATCGTACCTGATGTACTTATACAAAGGTGGTTTGGACAGACATCAGGATGGTCTTTCAAGCTTTCCGAGTCCAGTAGTGCTGTCAAACCAAATATTACAGGACTTGGACTCAAATTTGTCATTCTTGTCTGAAAGTGGTAAAAAGCGAACAATCATTCAGAACAAACATCCACACCACCTCCACCCAGACTGAATTTAACACTTGAATGTCTTTAAAAAACTTCAGTGATGAGTCAGGAAAACAAAGTGTAATTGCATTTCTACTTTAATCAGACCTAGTTCAGTCCTCTGTGAAAGTTTAATTTGCCATGGATGAGACTAGATTCAATACTGTCTCTTGAATCATGTAAGAGAGAAGTGCTGGGACAAAGTCAGGTCTGCGAATAACAGTGATGTCGCATGGATAGCATACAGCTAAACAGCATAGCTAAAGGTTAAAAGGGTTGATCTAATAGGGAAAGCAAATGACCACCTGATATTAAAGCTGTTTTTTGAAGTGTAGTCACCCAATTTTTAACCTTGCAGTCAGCGGCCTCGAAATACTACTGCCTTTGGCTTAGAGCCAAGGCATCGCTCTGCTACACAGAATTACAATAACCCACAAATAGAAAGCAAAAGAAAAATAGAAATCAGCATATTTGATACCCCTGTTTGTGATCTCTTGCTATCGTGTTTGTGTCTTCTGCATGGAATGCAGTAAGCCAGAGCAGGGGCGAGCGGTACGTCGTGTACGTGAGGTGTGTGGTTCCGGGGCTTCCAGGTGTGCCCAGCTGTGCCACTGGCGCGTCGGTCAGAGGTGGGACATGAACGGGCTTCGGCACGTCATGATGTCTAATCACTGCCGCGTGTGGGCCTCCCAGCTCTCCCCCTGATGGCACCAGGTTTCAGCAGAGGATTTGCTTGATTAAAAAGCACCAGTTTAGGAAGCGGTGGGGAGGCTGCAAGACTGACTAGGTGAGGAGAGGGCATGTTTGCTGGCAGGCAAGGAAGCAAGGCAAGGAGAAGGGTGAAGTCTGCAGATGGGAGAATTAGTGCCTGCTGTTTGTGGGGCAAGGGCAGAAGGAGCTGCCTGCCAGAAATCTGGCGCTGGCAGAGGGACACATACGCACATGCACGCACACGGAAGGAAGTGTGTGTGTATTCATGGGTGCATATGGCTGAGTCCATGTGCTTAGACATGTGGCATGTTTATGCAGATTCCCTATATGTATAAACACACCAGGAAGAGGTCTGCCTCTTCAGAAGTGATTCACAGTTTGGGGTGAGCTAACACACTGCTTCCATGCAGCTTGCTTTGTCAGGAAGAGCTAAGTCCCTTCTGCCCTGCAAATGCAGCCCTCTGAGGAGTAAGCAGCAGTTACCTTGGAAAAACGTTTGGTCTGATGTACCCGCACACGGGAGCATAGCGTGGCGCCTGCAGCCCCACCCAGCGCGCGGGCGGAGGAGCCGGGTCCCTGCGAGATGCAATGCTAAAGCTGACGCTGTCGCTGCATCGACGCTGAATTTTAAGAGCAGCCTCAAGGCTGGGCCTGAGGCCAAATTTGCCGACTGTCCACACGCGGGACTGGGTTGAGGGTGAACCAGTGAGCATATTCAGGGAAAGTGCCTTGAATGAGCTCTGTGTATTTACTTGCCGCACAGGCAGGTCCCTACGTGCCGTGCCTGCCCCATCTGCTCTTGTGACGATGGCACATGACTGACAGGCACACAAAATACCCCAGGCTCTGCCTCAGTTGTCACCTGCCACAGGGGCAGCTGGGATTACAGCTCCACTGCAGCTCAAGGCTAGCCCAGCTTCAGTCCCCCCCCAGTCTGGTCTGCTCAGGTGCACATGTTTGCAGCCGTGTCATGTCGGGAAATGCCTTTACCCACTTTGTGGTTCGTTCATCCCTCCTGAGCCAGGTTCCGACTAACTACCTGCCGCTGCTGGGACCTTTGAGGTTCCCAGGTGGACCTGGGTGGGACACGGCTTTGTGTCCGATACCTTTGTGCCGAGCTGTATCTAGACACACAGTACTTGAAAGGCGGTACGCACTGTGCACACAAAATATCATTTTTCAGACATGGCATGAGGTTTTTCAGTGACCCAGTAGAAAAGTTGCTTGTATTGAACTAAGCATAGAAATATAAATAAAAGATAATTCACCCATAAGATGCGCGAACTGGAAAATTTGCATGTCAGCCAACCCTTCTCTGGCATAAGCTTGGTGTACTGCATCAGCAAATTGCGAAATGAGGGGTTTTTTTCCTCTAAGATTGAGTTAACGAAAGAAATAGGCAACATACATCTGGCCACAATTACATTATTAAGAGAGCAACAAAATAGAGACTTAAATTATTATTTTTTTGTTTGTTTTTAGTTATTTAGGCTCAGGCATCAATTGTTTAGGTTCCCTACCCGCCCCCTCTCCCCTTTTTCTTTTCTTTTCTTTTTTTTTTTTAAATCTTTGAGGCTTTAAATACCATAGAAGCAGTCAAAACCCGCATGGCTGTCAGACGGTGCTCGCTTTAAAATGGCATGGCGCAGTGTTGTGCTGGACAAGGATCTGCGCAGAAGCAGTTTCCTACACTGTGATTTATGGCCCCGCTTCAGCGCAAGCACTTGAAGTACTTTGGTGAACTGGAGCTGAGTTCGGGTTCAAGTCCTTGTTCTATAGATGTCTCCAAGCTTTTCCTAATGATGGGTTTGCCATGAGAAAAGGGAAACCTTGGAGACAAACATAGAGCACAGGCAATGAGGGCAGGCTAAAAAGGACAGATCTGACCAAGACAGAGCTTAAAAGAACTACATCATCTGTGAGGCAGATAGCAGTAGGAAGGTCTGGCAGGGGCTGGTGTAACTGTACCCGAAATATCCCTTTCCAGCCCTGGGATGGGCCCTCATCTCTAAACTGAAGCTTTTTCACTCATCAAGGATCCAAGGAGTTCCTGTGTGTTGCAGACAGTTATCTTGAACCTGCACCGGGGCATCTGCAAAACCTTCCTCTTGCTGCAGCTGTACGACCCAAGCACTCATGTAACTAACACACACCCCACACACCCACCACCAGGGTTTCAAGCTCCTTTCTGGACTGTGAGCAAAACTTCAGGCTGCGAACTCTGCTTGCATGTCAACACGGGGAACACAGCAGCAGTCTCCTGGGTCTGAAATGGGTGTTGGGTGAGATGGGCGGCGCTGAGCTGCTTTGTGTGTGTGTATTGGGTGACTGCTGGCTCCTGATACTCTGTTCCTGACGAGGGCCCCAACAGCCAACTGATAGCTAGCGAAGGGCTTGTCCACTAGTGAGTGTAAGGTTCAGTACTGCCCGACGCATGGAGTGCAGCTGGATCATCCTCCAGCTTTTCCTCTTTATTTGTGCAGATGGGAAAGCCTGTCCTGGGGACCAGCATCTGAGAAGGCAGTGGTCCCATCTTCCCCTCATGACAAAAGCCACAGAGGGTCACAGGCTGGGTGATGAGTGCCAGGCTGTTCCTGTGATGGTGGAATAGCTCAAGGAATTCTGTCTGTCATTGTTTTGGGGAGAACTGGCTTCTTTGCATGAGTCTTGGTTAGAAATTAATGCCACTGGTTTTGTTTTGAATAGGTTCAGCTATAACAGGACTTGGCCATATTTGTTGTTCTGGGCCCAGATTTTCTGAAGGACTGCGGATGAGGGAGTGCAACAGAAAGAATTACAGGTACTGGGTTACATCACTTTTTAACACTACGAGAAGTCCCTAGTGTCATTTGAAAATGTAGAATTAAGGTCTTTGTGTTTTCTCTGCTAAGCATTGGCTAGATTTGCCAGCAAGACTCTGCTTTCTGAATCACTGTAGTGCAAAGGACTAAAGGTGTTAAAGCAGCATCAGAGTGATTTGCACCATCATCTGGGTGATACAGCAGACTCAGAGGAAATTCTACAGAACTGGAAACTGGGAGTGCGGTAGAAACTGTAAGGAACGTTGCCACTTACCAGGCAATGCGTGGAGTCCAGTTGCTGTTTGGCACCTGGCAGAACAAGACAGATGCCCTTTGAACAAGCCAGGGCCTCCTCTCCAAACTTTTCTCAGGCTGCCCGCAGACTCCGGCAGGCAACTCTCTGGACCCACTGCATTTCCTGGCAGGCCTGCTTCCCAGCAGAGAACGGATTAGGTGATCAGAGCTTAGGAGGCACACCAAACAGTGCCGCTGTGGGTTGGGCAGGTTCTTCCCTGGAATACGTAGGCATTAAAAAATGATTTGTGGTAAGAAGGAAAAAAATCCAAACCAACAAACAGGAAAAGTCTTAAGAAACTGTTACAAAACAAGTACCAGAAAAACATCTTGCTTGTATTTAAAGAGGGAGAACAGGCCAGACGCTAGCCTGGCAGAGGAAGATACCAAACATGCGGGAGGCTTAGCAAACTTAAACAGCCAGTGGGTTGGAGACAACGGCAAGCTGAGGGGGTGCTTCCAGCCTCCCTGGGGAGAGGGCTTTCAGAGAGCCCTGTGAAGGGCACCACGGGCTGAATTTCAGGGGAAAGGGCTTTGCTGGCTTTGTCCATTCCTGCCTTTAAGCACATCAGAGGAAAGTCACCTGAACCAGTCACCTTCTCACTGATTGCCTGCCCTCAAGTCAGGACTGCAACATGATGTTTTGGCACCCAAGGTATGTGTCACATATTCATTCTCCCATCAGTTCTCCCTCCTGTTTTGCTCCTTCCAGCTGCTGCCTCTTCCTTCTATTTCCCCTCCGCAAACCTAGCACCAGCAGGTATGCCAAGAGCAGCTGATGGGTTTGAGAATATATGCTCCCTCAGTCCTTGCTTGAACTGGCCCCCAGTGGAGGGTGGGATGTAGAGCTGAGAACTCCCACATCACCAAAAAATGAGGCATTTCCATTCTGTGCAATTCATCTTATGTCGAACTGGAGGCACGAAGGGAAATTTTAATATGTGTGCCAAACACAGTAAGTCCACAAGTCTCTGCATGACACCCTTCCTCCCACCAGAACACACATGCAAACTATTTCCAGATTGCAAATTTAGCTGTTTAACTGTATTCGTTATTTGTTTGGCCTAAGCAAGGAGTTAGAACAGGGTTTTCAGGTTATGAACCCAAAAATTCCCACTCTCCTCTCCCACTTAGCTGAAATCCACCTTTATTTTTCCTCTTAAAAAAAAATCACCGTACCCAGAAAAAGTTTTGTTTTCATTGTGCTGAACAAATTAGTACCTGCCTCACTCAGAGCTCCCCTAACCCATTCCCAGCTGTGTATTTGCTGGAGAAGAAACACAGAATGCTGGGGAGTAGTTTTGATGGTTTCTGTAAAAAAGTTTTGCTGTGTGGGAAAGAACCCACTGCCTGTTGAGCCAGAAGATGAGTGCAAGAGGGATCCTGACTCCACGTCCCCTTGGGAGCCCAGACCCCCTTCTCTGCTGAGCTGCCTTCCTCGGTGGGAAGGGCACACTTACCCTCTGGCCAGTCTGGGGGATCTCATACTTCTGCAAGGGAAGCCTCAGAGGAGGCTCAGAATGCCTCCCCAGCCCGTGGATCTGGACGCCCTTCTGGTTGCTGGGTACGGCGGAGTATAGACGTGTTTGTGTTGCACTGAGTCCCTTCGCCTCCTTCAGGTGGGCTGACAACCCATTGCACCTGCTGCCCAGCATACCCTGGTAGCGTCTGTTTTCAGTCGTACACAATAAAGTCCAAATATTCCCTTGTCCATCTTTTCCTAAACTCCTGATATGTAGGATACTGAGGGGTCCCTCACCTTTCTGTTAGCTTTGTCAGCTTCCCCCCCTCTGTCTCCCTAATAAAAGCCTTTTCCTCTGCAGTGCTTTGTGATGAGAATTGCTCAGCTCTCCCAAACTCTTTCCTCAGAGTCTTTCAAGAGTATTGGCAGCATTTGTAGGGATTTTCTCCTTTTGGGATGTATCTTGCTGGAGGCACCAAGCCCCTCTCCTACCCCAAAGTAGTTGAGTCCTGAATATTTCATCTCATCTTAAACCAGGCATCCAACTCCAGCAGATGAGTCTGTACATTACAAATGTCATTTTCTGGCATTTCCCCATGGTGGAGCTGAGCAGGACTGGGTCAGACACTGGCCACCTCTGGAGCAGGCTCAATCTGTCCCAGAGCTCTGTGCCTCAAGGAGAGCCAAGGTACAGTTCTGCCCACCTTCTCACTTTTCCCAGGGGAATCTGCCTCATCTCGTCCTTCGCGGTTTAGCTGTGTCCTGGGCCATTTTGCTAGAGCCTTGTTTTATGCTTGTCCGGTCTATATATATATATAATGTGCTTGTGTGACACAGCAGTGTTACTGTGTGCACACCTGGTGGGTTTGAGGCTGCCACCACATTTGAGAGTACAGACCAGCATTTCAAAGCAACGGGAGATCATCAAGACCACTTTGGCTAAAGTAATTCAGGCTTCCAGAGCAAGGCTGCACAGATCGGTGCTGCTGGATTTCATGGGAACCAGTGTGTTCAAACGTAGGAGAAAACTGAGGAGAAAAATATATGTGATGATACTAAGGCCAGAAGGATGTAGCTCAATCCAAGGTGAAACCTGGAGGAAGGAAATACAGTACTGGTGGAATACGAGACGTGATTTTAAATTCTTGCAAACAAAGATACCTTTTGTGACCATGGCCCTTCCTTCTGCTCTATCAGCACTTCGGCGGTAACAGCTTGGGAGTCTGAAATCAGTTTCTAAACCCTTGACCTCTTAGTGTGAAAAAGCAGCAGCAGGAGGAGGTGGATTTTCTGGGGATAAAGCTCTTACCCACAAACTGTTTGTCGCTTAGTATCTATCTAGGGACAAAGATAGCCAGAAATCCAAGGGAAACACCTATGTTCTGTGTAGATTCTAATACAGAATGGGATGTGTGCCAGGCAAGCGGGCTGTGGGGCGGCTGGGCTCTTACTCTGTGAGGAGAAGTTTGCCAGGAAATTGGATAAATTACAATTAGACAATCATTAGATTATTCAAGCAGGTACTATTACATTTGTCATTATCTAGATCAATATCTCTCCTTCTTCATAAAAAAATTAAAAGAAAAATAATTGTTTTAAATTAGTTTTTGTTTCCAAAATTGGTACAACAAAGCAAAGAAAGCAGAAAGTGAAATTAAATGTTTTGATAAGATGTGATTTTTCCTGCCTTTATGCCTACTTTTCACGTCCATCTGAAACGCCCTATTTGCAAATACAGTTAGGATAGATTTTTCTGAGTTTGAAAGGACAGAGGAAGGATGGAGAACTGGCAGGTTCAACAACATCAAGAGGTGACTTTTCTATCCAGTGCTGAATAACTGCTTGATTAAGAGCATTTACCCTGGTCCATGTGGCATCCTAAAATGTGTCCCAAGGCAGGCATCTGGCTCATTTTCCCTTAGGGGCAGCCCACAGAAACTGTTCTGGGGGATGCAAACGTAGGTCTGATCATCTTCTCAAAAATCCCAATCCCCCTTTCTTGGAGATCAATAGCTAACTGCACAATACCCAGCTCTAGCCTTCAAAGGCTGTTCTTTCTTCTGGGAGTTCTGTTTATCTCTGCTTCTGGTAGTTTTTCTGGCAATATCAACTACTCCACAGTTCTGAGTCCTGTAAGAATAAAGCCTGGAGAACTGGCAGTCTCGTGGCTGTATGCCTGTGCTCGATGGGAAGTTATGCGCCAGAGAGCAGGGACATTGCACTCCTGGTTAGGAGGTGGTGAGCCTACGGCATTGCAGCACGGACGTGTCGCTGCTCTGAGGCTCTGCTTCCCTTAAGGGACTTTGAGACGCGGGAGAACAGCAGTAAGTATTTTAAATGTCAGTAGTTGACAGCTGACCATAGCAAGGGCTTCAGGAACCTCCTTCCTCAGTGCACGAAAGCGACAAGTTCAGAAGCAGTCTCTAGCCTGTTCCCTGACCAAAGCTCTACGACAGTGACCACCCTGGGTTTGGTGGCACGACAGCTGAGCTTTGGGTGCTCCTTGAAGCGTGGTCTTGCCTTCCTCAGTCATCTTTTTTCCATTCCTTTTTTCCCTCGAGTATTTCTGCATGTTGCAGGGGAAATCTGCTAAGGAAAGTAGGTATCAGTCATCTTCCATACCAGGGCAGGGTCATTGCTGCCTCTCATGACTTTAGTGCTGGGCAGAACGATGCCATGGCAGTATGGATGTCTGCTCTGACCTGGTGTCTCTTGCCACTTGTTCCAGGGCATTTTTCTGCCTCTATGGAGCATGCAGAGAAAAAGAGCTGCTCTTACAGTGCCCTGTCCCTGAAAAGCTGCCCTGAATTGTGGAGAAGTGCAAGTTGGCCATCTCAGGAGAGTTCATGGCCTCCTCCTACTGCTGTCTGCCACCTTGAGTGATAAAAGCCCTCCAACTCTTCCATGACACTGCAGCAGCACAGTCACCTGCCAGCTTGTCTGTGACCTGTGCTGCCCTCCTGTAACGGCATTTCACCAGCCCGCCATACCCTGCTACCAGATACGCCATGGGAGCTGTGATCTGCCTAGGGCCGTGTGTATCTCCCTTTCCACGGGGCCTGCAGGCTTTTGTCTCCTTTTGGCTTCTCCAGGCAGCCGCAGGGGTTCGTCAGTCTTAGATTGTCCCAGCTGCTGCTCTTTCTTGTCTCAGACTCGCCCCTTCCCTCCAGGACTTCACATGACCCCAAACATCTGGCGCATCTGGCATGCCCATATCAGCAAGAGTGGGCAGTCCTGGACTCTCCAGGGTGAGAGTGTTCCTGACTCCTCACTACTTAGGAAGCGTGGGGCTGGGCTGCCGAATGGCTTGTTGTCTGCAATGCAAGCAGCATCTCCCCCTCCCCACCCCCAGACAGACCCAGATGCCAGGGTCGGCAAGCGAGGGCACCATGAGGGGACCTGCCAGCTCTGCCACTGCAGCTGCTCCCTCTGTTGCTGGCAGCTGGGCTTGAATATTCATGGCAACAAAAGATTAGCACTGTGTGTGCTTGGCACTGGAGGCAGATAAACTTTCTTGAGATGCCGGTGGCTCTGTTCTCATCCCATTCAACGAGCTCGCTCCCTCTCCCCCGCTCCACTTGTCTGCTTCATCGACCAGCTGATTCTCTTGCTGTATAAATGGCCTCTGTTGGGAGAGGGAGGCGAGCAGCTTGATTAAGCATTCAGCAAAGTGGTTCGGAGTCCAGACAAACTAGCACGGATCTTGCCAACACTTGCACTCAATTGGCACTGAGGAAAGCCAGGAAAAAAGCTCATTTATAAATGGGCAAAATTTTGCAAGGCATCCAAGTGGACTTATGACCTGCTATCCCATGCTCAAGTGATTTAGACATTTAAGACCATCATTCCCCCTGACTTCCACTGAGATTTAGGGGTTTGAGTGTCTAAAGAACGTTCAAGAAAGAGACAGACTTTTCAGTTATTTAGAAACTTTTCAATTTCACCTCACACCATCACTGATGGGTTTAAAATACTGTCTGCCGCCTCTCCCTCCCTGGCTCTGAACTGGCCTGGAAATTAAAAAAAATTTAAAAATCAAATTAAGGATTGTTATCAAATTATTGCTGCTGGTCAGAATTGGGAGAACTCCGTTGCTCTCCTACTTTTACTGTTATGTTATAATTTGTGAAGGAGAATTGGAGTTGTGGCAAGTTCATAACGCTGGTGAAGTTGACAGCACAGGACTGGCAGCTTTGAGAACTGCTGCAGATGAAGGGATGACCAACCTGGGCAGAGAGAAGATGTGAGCTGGGAGTGTGAAGTGCTCCTGTGACAATCTAGGAGACGTCCTTACAACACCTTTAAACCACTCGTGGTCCCTTTCTCGGCATATGTTTTCGGTCCTCCATGGGCTGGCAGCGCTGGGTCATGTTCAGCCCAGAGCAGGTGGGTTGCTCATGCTCGGAAGGGAAACCTGCAAGCGCTAACAGGCAAGCGGTGGATGGAGGCTGAAGGAGGATTGGTTACAAATGACCAAGCAAAACCATCAGCGTGATAGCAGTAGCTTTCCAAAAGTGTTCAGAAGTAGGCAGATAAGTGGCTGGGCCATTGGGCTATCTTGCTGTCTCAACCGGTACGTCTTCCTTTTCCCACCCTGGCAAGGCTGGTGGCAGCTGGTGGCTGGGTGAGAAGTGTGACCAGCTGAGCTGCTTTGTTGCTTCAGTGGCCCTGCTCAGGCTGCGGTGCTGCAGCTTTCCCTTGGGAATCACGTTGCCCCCGCCACATGCTGGGAGTCGGGGTGCCCAACCCAGGCTTCTCAGCTTCCCCCAGGACTTCACATTAAAATGTATGACCCCTCAGGTGAGTGCTTTGTCAGAGTTAGTCCTTGGTAGGCAGAGCAAACTTGTCCTCCCAACTTTAAGAGAAGGTGTCTTTTCAATCAGTGGAGAGAAAGCAAATCATCTGAGCTGTTCCAACTCTCTGCTTCAGGGTGAGATGAACTGTATCTTAGAAGTGCCTGCATCTTCTCAGTCGTCATAAGGGAGTCTAGACAACTAGATCAAATATAGACATCTATTCTGTAGATAAAGTGGTTGAACTGATGTCCCTCAGAGCAGCCAGGGATAGCAGCACCCCAAGGAACATCAACATCTCCAACACTGTCTCAAGTCAGAGAGATGAACCATGGGCATGCTCTGAAGAACCGGGGGCGTAATGGCTCGGTATCACATAACAGAGTCTTGTGCTGACGGTAGAGAGAGTAGTTTTCTAGATTTTCCCCAGGACATCGTATAATGAGGCTTTGGGGGCCCAGCAGCAAACGAATGCCACAAAAGGCTGCCTGATGGGATCTGCTCAAAGTAGCCAAATAATTATCTTGCTTTGGCAAACCACGCAGGTCTCCAAGTCAGGATAATATTAATAGTTTATTATTTGCTGCTTGTGTGGGAAATGGGAATAATTTTGAGTTTTCAATAATTTGCTAGGAAATTAACGTCTGATGCCAAAAGCAAGGCTGCTGCATTGCTAACCATTCTCCAAGGATGACAGTGGGGGAAGGAAAGAGCTTAGGGGCATGACCACCTGCTCCTTCTCCATCTGACACTGCCATAGTCACAGTCTGCCCAGATTTGACTTGACAGGTCTCTTGTGAGGACAACTGAAACAACCTCATTAGAAAAGAAGAGTAAAACTGCTCAGAAATGAAAGGTAAAATTTGCTTCTGCAAGTTTCATGAGTCTGTTGGGAAACTGGATCCTCAGTGTACATGAAGTTGCATTGTAAGACCAGTGCTGTCTAGGAGTCCACAAGTCTTTTTCTGTGGGGCAAAATGGCGAACATCCTTAGCTGGACAGATCTGTTCAAAGCTCGTGTTTTCCTCTCATGCCCGTGCAAATGAATTCCCAGTAATGATGATCATGCCTTGGGCTGTTAAGTGGCTGTCATGGGCTGGCAGGCCAGGTCAGGCATCTCAGCTTCATATTGCTCTCTTGTTTTGAGAATTCACTTGAGGAGATACACCAGCAGGATTTTTCTCACCTCTTCAATATTCTTTTTTTTTTTTTCTCTGAAGCCTCAGTTAGGATCTCAAGAGTTTTCCTTCAGCAGATTGTCATTTCCTTCTCCTTTCTCTGATTTTACCAAAGCTCTCCAGTCTCCATTTGCAGACAGGGAGCGTTTACCACCCCGTGTGTTAGCCGGCACCTTCCCTAGCCCATGTTGCCACACGGTGCAGCATTTGGCACTGTCATATTCTGGGTCATGGAAATGCTGCTCACCACATCCATGCTGTGTGTCATAAGCAGCTCTGACCCCTTCACTCCCCTCACGGAGGGAAAGGAAAGCCATCGCTCTGCACAACAATTTTTGTCGGATCCAGCCACATGGAGACAGAATGGAATTAACACTTTATCATGCAAACACAGAGCAGACTGCCACTTCTTCAGGTCTTTCAACATCTCTTGAGCTCTCTCTCTTTGGAGTCATTGTACTGATGTGCCTAGACAACACTGCCTCTGTTCATACCAAAGGCATGAGCATGTCCGAACTGTTCATTGCAGCATCTCAGGTGATAAACTGTGTCATCTGGTTGTGCACTGCCCCTTATTCACCGTCGGTTTCACTAGAGTAACAGAAATAAGAAAGCACCTTCTCCGTGGCAGCGCTGGGACACTGCAGCTTTTCCCCAAAGAGCAGCCTCTGAGGCAGCCCTACTCCATTCCTAGACATAACCACAACAGCAAGTGTGTGACTCATGCGAGAGCAAAGCCAGCTCAGCCGGACTCATCTCGCATGAAGAACTGGCCCAGGATATTAGGCCTTCACCTGCTGTTCTTGTTTTAAATAAAAAATAAAAAAAAACCAATCAAATACCAGAGAAATCTTCTCCTAATATAGACTGTGTGTCTGGGAAGGTCCTTAGTTATTCATCACTGTGACAAATGTCTACGTACCCAGGTGCAACCCCTCACCTTGAAGTGTGAAACATATCTGATGGCCTCAGAGAAACGGGCACAGGGCAAAGCTGAGATTCGGGCTCCTTGCTCTGAACTCTGCTCGGGGAGGCTCCTTCCTAAGAGCAAGCCCTGATGCTGGACACTTTACTGCCACTTGCAATCCAGATGCTTCAAGATCTCAATGCTTAATAGCTATTGCAAACAGTAGGACATCTTGGAGGCCCCCAAAATAGGTGTCCTTTGAGACACTACCTGCTTCTCACTAAATTTAGCATCTGGGGATGCAAGGGAGCTTGCGCTGTCGCTCAGGGTGACTTCTCCTGGATAGAAGTTGTACTGGCAGCTACAGCCACTGCTCTTACCCCGTTGCTGGCAGCTGGCTGGGCTGCCACTGGAGATGTACCAGCATTTACCTGCAACCCAAGGACACTTGTACCTCAGGACAGACAGGGCAGCAATCTTTATCCAGTGCCAGAGTAGAACTCAGTAAGAAAGGTTTATTGATACAATCATATTGTTGAAAGCTTTTCTTTCATACAGCTTCTATGCAAAGATGCACAAATGCAGAGATAAGGGGACACTGGAAATTCAGGACAATCTGGGAAATGAGACCTTTTTTTTCAACATTAACTTTAAAAGTTGACAGACTTTCACTTTTTCGCTGAAGCTGAGAAATACAGTGAGGCTCTTGCAGTTGAGAAGCGCTACAAGAAAACGAGGCTCTGGTTTCCTGAGCGCGCGCATGATTTAGAGGGCCAGAGATGAAAGTTGTCCTAGAGAGTCAATGACAAAAAGAACCAAAGAAAGGTGCAGAGACACACTTGCCAGATCCCTAGGCATCTCTCAGGGGGATTATAAACAACTTTTTAAAGGCCTTTTAAATCAGACAACCTGGCAATGCTCATTTTGCAGAAATCACAGAGGCAGAGATTAATTTGGAACTTGCAAACTAAACAAATCTGCCTAATGAATTTTCCGAGACGGTGTACCACCTCAGCAAGAGAGAGACTGCTCAGTCCATCGCAATGGCCTGGGGCTGTAAAAGCCAAACAAACAAACAATCCTCTTGCAGTTTGCACGAAGATCGAAGAGATAAGGCTCTCTGAGAGTACAACAGGAAGCTCTGAGCTGGCAGCAAACCTTCTCCTATAAGGACTCTTGGAAGAGCTTTAAAGAGGCAGAGTGTTGGGACAGGGAGCGGAAATGAGTAACAAACAGGAACCCTGCACAAAAACAACTGGCTTGTGCAGCCTGTGACGCCAAGCTTTCCTCGTGCAGCGCGGGCAGGCAAGGATGCTTCACTCTTAAACTTTCACCTTTGACGACAGCAGGCCAAGCAGCGGTGTTACGTAGCAAACCGAGGCGTTTTACAGCACTTCTCTCCCATTATCCTTACTGTTTCTTTTCCATGAATTAATTATTATCTGTGAATTGATCTTACTGGGAAAGAGCTGATGGTTTTCCTACTAGATGTGTGTGTGTGTGTGTGTGTGTGTGCACACGTATTTGCAGATCACGGGACTCCGTTTTCTTTGGGATAGGCACAGAGCTTTCCTGGTGACGCTGGAAGACACGAGGGCTTACATCCCATTAGGGCAGAGACCCCCCAAGGAACATGCATTGGACATGCAGTCCGGCATTGCAATGTAAGTTTAGATGCTGTCTCTATAATTGGAATATGATTAGTTGAGATAAAGAAAAAAGACCTGTTTACCTAGTGAGGGTACACCGTGTAGTCACACGGATCAGCACTTGTTAGCCTCAGGTTTCTCAGTTAATAATGGAATGCCTTGATTAAAAACATGACCGTCTGTTGGAACAAGGCATTGCAGAGGGCTAGGGGGACACACTTGGAGTTTTGACCTGCACTGCTTTTTGTGGATGACAGTTTCAATTGCAAAGCATGTCCTTCCTGTGAGCTGGCTGCCCAGCGCCGGGTAAGCTGCTGTGCGAGCGACTCTCTGACACAACTCTGATTCCAGCTGGAGGACACAAGTTCTGCAACATTCAGGAAATTAATTTGGTCCAAAACAATGGTGATCTCTGTCTTTCACTGGAAATAATGGGAAAATGTCTTTTGGTATGTCACCTTGATTATACAGCTGGTTACTCATGTTCTGAAGGGAGGAGGGAACTATAGCAAACAGCGGGTAAGATACGGATATAAAACAAAGAATGGGCAGCTTCATCTGCCCCGTGTCCTCCCATAAAGTGCTTTGCTACTGCCATTTCTCAAGATAAATGACACCATTCTGTACAGCCATCAACTGCTGATTCAAGGGTTTGACAGTCGGACTCACGGCTTCCAACTGTCTGCCCTGCTCCTGTGCCAGAAGTTACCATTCCCACACCACCACATATACCTGCTCCCGCACTGGGAAACGTTGTGTCTTAGCTTAACCTGCCCACTGACAGCCTAGGGGAGCTGGAGAGGAGTTACGGCGCCATGTTAAGCGCTGGGGTCTGCAGCAGAGGAGCCAGAGAGTGAGGACATGGACAGCTAAAGCTTCCCTTGGCTGTAACTCCATGCCATGCGCCAGGCCCGATCATAAAACCAATGCTTATTCCTGAAGCTGAAGCTTAAGGCGAGGAAAATCCAGATGTGGCTAGTCTTTTCTGGCTTTCTAATGGCAACAGTAATGATTAAACCTGAAAGAATGTCTAAAACTGTAGAAGTAATGAGTTTACACGGTGTAGTTTAGCACTGTGCATGCTTCTGTTTGAAAACTGAAAAAAAACCCAACAAACCCAGCCCAGGTGTGTTGTCTGGTTCATCCCGTATCAGTTTTAAGCTTCATGGCATGAAGGCTCTCAGGAGTGAAGCTGGGGAGTGCAGGCAGCAGACCTTGCAGAGGAAAATGTGGGGGTCCAGTCAACAGAAAATCCCCAATTTTTCCAGGCTAACACTTTGAAAAAATACTTCTCCAAATTACCTGGCTCTTTCCAGTGACAGAAAACAACAATTTTAACTTAGAGTTTCTCTCATGGCCGATATAAATCAGCATCTTTCACTGTCTACACTAAGGGGCAATACTTTATGCCAGGCCAGTCACTTGGGTTTCCGGGGTTGTTGGTGTGGGGTCATGAATTGTCATCTTCTTAGCACTGATGAATGTTTTGTAGCCACAGGAGCATTTCCGAGTTAACTAAGTGACTAAAGACCGAATGAATGGAAGTAGTTTGGGTCAAATGAATTCTTCATTAGTATCTCAGAGGAGAGCCTGTCATTTTAGGACCTCAGAGGAGCAGAATACGGGATGGCTGTGTATACCGCTCGGCGAACCGTCAGTGCAGCGCACTAACAAATTTATAAGCTGCCCTTAAATGAACCATTAGGAGGCCAAGTGATTAATAGGTTGATCTGTCGAAACTGTTAGTTTCCTAAAAGCATGACTGAGTGGACTCATTGCTTACGGTACAAGGAGCTGTTATTAACATTCCAATAGCTGTTTTTCGTTAAAGACATCTGTGACTTAGAACTGTGAAAGCCTGTTTGGTTTTGCATTTGTGTCTTAAATAAACGAAACACTGCATTTGTATACCCAGCACATGTTTCCTTTAAGGGGCTTGCTTTCAAAGCAGTCAAAGCAAAATACATTGCCTTGTGGCAAACACAGCTGATGGGGTACCACTTTGCGGCTCATGGGCTTTCGTTTCCTGCAAGGACAATGTGACCCGGGCAAACTTCGGGTTCCTTCATGCAATGTTCCTTTTCCGTGCCAAGATGCTGCTTTGCTTTTACACAACATGTGGACCCCAGGCATTTGGGACCTTGCTTTTTGGCAGCCTAATTTCTAATGTACAAATACTGCAGAAGAATTTCTGCCTCCCTCCCCACACTGCCACATACGTGCTTTGTGCATGTACCTCCAGCTGTTGGAGAAAGCAAATCAAAACTGTAATTACCAGTAAATTCTGCCACAACAAAAGAATTGATTTTTTTTTTCAACTGTCAGCAGTCAAGGAAAGATTATGAAATAACTAATGGGGCAAGGAAACAGGATAGTGCAGTGGTTAAAGAGCTATTTACCCTGAGCAACCTGAGTTCGGCAAACTGGTGAGTCACCTAGGCTTGGGTCTACAAAAGGACTTGGGCCCTCAAGGCTGAGTCACGTGCTGTTGAAACGCTGCTCAGCTGATGTCGTAGCCATGTCACTAATGTTCTGTGGGCACTGTGCGTTCTGGTGTATTTGTGAAATACACAGTTATCCAAGAAGCAGAAACTGCTCAAGTATCAGACTCTGAAACCATCCATCCCTCTTTCCACCCAAGAGCACGAACCATTGTTCTGCAGCTGAGGGCCCCTGTCACCTGCTCTCTCTGGCGCTTAGTGATTTGGTCAGCAGGACCACTCGGAGGAGGTTCTCTCTTCTGAACCTGCAACTCTCAGGCAAACGCTCCACTTCCTGTGTGATAGAGTCTGCAGAGAAAGGGTGCTCTTAAACTGGTGAGCTGAAGCTGGTGGGACTAGTCAGGGACAGTGATGAATAGCAGCATCGCACAATAATTTAGGTCCTCCTTCTTCAGAAGAACAGGGCTTGGACGGGTCTGGCTGCCGAACTCCCATCTCCCAGGAATCTGGAATCTTAGACTGGAAATACATGTGACAGAGCAAGAAACAACCCAAAATAGCAGCAACAACACAACCTGGAACTCTACCAAAGGGAGAGGCCTCAGGACTTCACGCTCTGGTCACAAGAGCTGGGAGATCCTCACAGAGGTCTTTGGACAGGAGAGGTGCCTCCCACTCAGGCTGAGGGAGTGAAAGCCACTCAGTGTGCCCACGGAGGAGTCCTTGCAGCCTGATTCTGGGTGAGGGGAAGTCGGAGAGCTCTGAGTGGTCTATTGGTTGAGAAAGGACTGGTGCTTTACAAGAAACTGTGTTCAGGGAAACTCTTGTTTAGGATAGGAGGTTGGGCGCCTCCAAGTTTTGTTATATCAGGGCCTCTATATACACACTTTGAGATATACAAATTGCACAGAAGAATGTTGATCCATCGCTCGGGTCAAAAGGCAAAGAGCAGTAGCAAATAGAATAAATTTCGTGCAATGCTGGGGTAGGACATGGATGGGAAACTGTTCTGCTGTGAGAAGACATTTTTACTGACATAGATGAGACTGTCTCGAATTTTCAATTACCAGCAAACGGGACAATTTCCTCAGCAGATGGGATGTCTCACTTCATACGCATTTTTGTTACGTCAATATTCAGACCCCACTTAGTGCTCTTTTGGTGAATCATGTTTGTAAACTGTATGGTGCAGCTATTCAGATATTGGACCAGTTTCTGTCAGTTTCTATGTGCTGGAAACCTGCAAGCTATTAAAACAATCTGAAACTTCCAAGAAGAGACTATATTATAATTTGCAAATCCTACTAATATCTTCCGGGTTCAGCTGCCATCATTCCTACTTGCGTGGGGGCAGTCTTAGATCGTGGAGTAAAATGTTCCTAGTGACCAGCACAGACTGGGTGGTACCTTGTGTGATAGCTAGAAGGTGCTGCAGCATGGTTTCATGCTGTTACTCTGAGTCGGGAGATGTCTATGCAGCTCTCCAAACACACGCGAGCAGCCTCCTTCCGTGCTTTCGGCTGGCTGAGAACTGTGTAAATGTGAAGAACGTGACATCAGGGCTGCCTGAGAGGAGGAAAGCCTTAGCTCAGGTTTGGCAATCCTATTCCATGCTCATCGCTGAACTAGCCAGATTCCCGCTCGTAACAACCATATCAGGGAGTGAATAAGGAGAGTCTGCGTCTGCTCACAAAGGATCACATCATGCTGCTGTCATCCAGCATCCTTCCCATGGATGAGCTGTGGCCCGTGGGCTAGTTATGAAGCATGCACTCCACAAACTAAGAAGCCACTGTTTAAAGTACAAGGGTCTGATTCTTTTCTTACTCACAGCAGATGGAGGAGAAAACCTACCAGTCAAGGACTCAATGTAAATGGACCTGGCAGTACTTTCCTGAGTCGGCAGACAGCTAGAAACAATGGCTCTGAGAAGCGCGTCCTGCCTTCATTCATCGCACTAGGAGACTTGCCACCAAGTCCCACAGAAACAATGTGAACGGCCATATTCAGGGTTTCACTGCTGATTATTTTAGCAGACAGGATGGGGACAGGGTAGGAATGAGACCCATATGGGAAGTGGGAATTGCATGGTAGGAAGTAGGGAGACAACACAGAAAAAAGTCAGGGAAGGGGGAAAGAAACAAAGACAGGAGGGGGTGAAAGAATAAACCCTCAAGGGCAGACATGATGGTGATAATACGGTACTTGCCCTTTATCTCCGAGTGACACTGGACACAGCGTGGCAGGAACAGAGCTAACAGGATGAAGATAACTGGGCCATTTCTTCCTCATTGCATGTTTCACTCGCCTGCTGTGTCCGTGTCATTTTGGGGGAATTGTTCTCTGGCCGGAGGATGCAGACTGCCCTGTCGCCATACCCCAGCCCACAAGCCGTGAGAAAACAGCTTCTTTCAGCCAAGTTGACGCTGGGCACCCAGCGTGGGCCAGGTCACCCAGGCTCTGTCAGAGACGGGCACTGCCAGAGCGGGGTCAGGATGGGAGTAACCATCTCCTGGAGGCACCTGTCCCTCTCTACCCCTCTGCAAGGAACCAGACTGCCAGCTGGTCTCAGGGGAGATGAATCCCACCCTGAGGATGGGTCGAAAGGAGTGTGTGTGGTCCATGCTGGATGTGCCTGCACTCTGCAGTTGTGTGTCAGAGTCCCTGCTCTGTTAGACTTAATGATGGCCCACCTTCCTTCCAGGTGTCCGATGCTTAGGACAGAGAACAGGCTTGTGTTTCTTTCTTCCAAGAGGCAGTGAATTACAGCGCTGAGAAAACAATACAGTGCATCTGTACTAGCAAATTCAATGAACCCAGGGCTTTTCTCTGACATGGATGCCAGCTAGTGTTGAACCACTCCAGATCATACTGGTTGTGCTAATTCCTGTACCATGCCTGGAGCTGTGTGCTGGCTGGCTCAGGACAAAATTGTGCGAGAGACACTTCTATTTACTGGGTAAGAAATCGCCTTCCAGTGCCTGGCAATATTCAGTTCACTGGTACAGAGGAGCCTAGATCCTAGATGACCTCAGGCGGATCGCTATCTTACAGAAGTCTCTTACGCACTGCCCTGCTATTCCCAAAGCACCTCTGGCTGTTGTCCCAGCTACTGACCCTAAAGCAAAGGAAGGAGTGGAAATGTCTCGGCACAGACCAAGGGGATTCAGCAGTAGGTCTTCACCCAGCCCTCGGTTGTTCTCATGAGCTCTGAAGGCAGAAGACATTGCTAGGGCGAGTGACTCTGGTTGTTCCTGTCAAGAGAAAGAAAGGAGAACTTCAGGTTTGTGTCAGAAGCAGCTGGGATTGACAGCCGCCTGCTATCGCACAATGGGGAAGCGTCCTTGGCACTGCAAGCAGGCAGGATGTTTACTACCAGGGATTTGCAGAAGCTACCAGAAAGGGTTGTGATAAGTGGATCTGATACATTTTACAACCCTTGAGGGCCTTTTCCTAATTTGCCATGTGACTTATCAACCTGTTATTGTCCTTTCGTGCTTTCCACATATTGACGGCGCTGACCTTGAAAAGCCCATGGCCTATAATGTTGAATGATACTATTGCGTGTGTGGAAAGACAACAGAATTCTAGGTCAGAAACTGGAGGGGGACATGTGAATGTGGAGGCCGAACAAGCTGGAGACTATTTCCAAGTGCCAGTTTGTGCAGGCCAAGTTCTCAGAGAGATTCATGAAGCGATACCCACACCCTGGTGCTGCTGTCACTGTGAGCCAAGAGAAGCGGCTGATTTGCTGATTTGCTTCTGAGCTGTGCGAAGCTGAGTCGCTGCCGGATCCTGCAGCGCAATGCAAGCTGTGTCTAGTTTGGTCACACTGGAGGCTTGGAAAACACAGTACTAAGTCCCTGTTTTACAGAGGGGGAAATGGGAAGGATGCTTAATAATGTTGCGTAAGGTTGTAGAGCATACCAATGGCAGAAGGAAACACATCGACTCCCCAAGCCCCAGCTCTTGCCATTTCAGGTGGAGTTCTCAAACCTGGAAGATCTGAGGGAGGTTCCCACCATACCAGAGGCATTGTCCTGGGATCATCTCGCTCCTTACGGAGTCCCTCCTTGGCTTCTCATCACCATTGTAATAAACAATGACCCAACAGGTCATTTCCTCTCCTGCTAATAGTCAATGCAGCTGAGGATATTTCTTTATACAGGAGAATTTGACTGGAAAGTCTTTAATGCGCCAATCCTGCTGCAGCTGCTGGGTGAAATGCAGGCAAGGGTCATGTCAGTGGGCAGCTGTCCATGTGCTTCCAGCAGGACGTCCAGTTTACGCATCCTTCAAATTAAGCATGGCTAAATATGGACTGGATTCATCAAATCCAGCAGCTGCTAGGTAGGGAGGAATTCACCTTGGGCTACTGCAGCTAGAAAAATCCCCTCCGGAACTGAGGAGCCAGGAGCTGGTTTATATTGCCTAAGCACGGAGGATTTTGAACCTGAGATTCCTAACAGGTCAGGAATTAAAATAAGACTCAGCTCTGGTCATTGCTGAAGTAAAGCAAAGTAAACCCTGCTCCAATCCCAGTTGCAGACAAGTCCAGTTCCACCACAGCTGCAGAAACCTACTTTCTCCTTGTCACTGGGGGGAGGTCCAGGCTGACTGCATTAGAGGGGCTCCCTGACTGCGTTTCTGGTCTGTTTCCAGTCACAAAACAAGGGGCAGGGAAGAAGGTTTCCTCACTCCTTGATTGAATATGTGCTGAAAAAGCAAACACTAATGAGAGACAGGAGGTGCGTAATGAGTGTTAGTGTGGAGACTGACCTGGGAACCAGCCTTGCACAGGAAGATGTACTCTCCCTTGCAGAAAACAGAGCAGCAGCTCCAGCAGCATGGCTTTTGCAAGCCCCTCCTGCACAACCTGCAAAATGGCCAGGGAGAAGGGGATGAGTGGAAGTTCCCTGTGTGGAGAGGTCAGGGGCTGGATGTTTGGGGGAGCAGGTGGCATAAGCCAGGTTGAAATAGTCACTGTTCTCCTCTTAGCAAGAGACATCGAAGAGAAGCAGTGGTTCGTTCTTGATTGGGAAGCTGGCAGGATGCCACAGCATCTGAGGAGCTTCTGGGGAGGAAAATGCCAGTGTAGTCCTAGAGCTGGGGTCAGTGGTGGGCATGCAGATCTTAGCCAGGGTCCTGGTGCAACTGAGCCCCTGCCAGGTAAATATAGCCCTTGCCCCCAGTTTGGGGCTCTCATGGCAGAGACCTTAGGTCTCCTCACCCACACCAAGGCAGCAGCTAGGCATGGGGCAGGACTCACAATGGATTTAAAGCCACTCAGGCCTGGTGACAGCCTGACCAAGCTGCAGGGCACCATGCCTGAGCTAATTCTTGGTCCAACCAGAGGGTTGTTTTGGGTTCCTGCAGGCACAGGAGAGGAATCTGCCCGTGCTTTTCCAAGGGAGTTTATCAGGTTTCCAATGGCTGGTTCATTGCCAGACTATGCTCCTGTTGGTGGTCACAGGCAGATAGATGCCCTCTTGCAGGCATTCCCTGCTGAGGCTGTGCCATCCCCCTTCTGAAGCTAATCCAAAGCCTTGTCTTCATCATCACAAGTTATAACTTCTCTGCCCAGAGAAGCTGTGGCTGCCCCCTCTCTGGCAGTGTTCAAGGCCAGGCTGGATGGGGCTTTGGGCAGCCTGGTGTAGTGTAGGGTGTCCCTGCCCATGGCAGGGGGGGTTGGAACTAGATGGTCTTTGAGGTCCCTTCCAACTCAAACCATTCTGTGAGTCTATAATCCTCTTTCCTCTTCTTTGCTGTCTCCTGGCCACCTGTAGCCAGGTCTGGGCTGGCTTTTCCCAGGGTGATACCCATATCCTGGAAGCAACATCTGAGATTTCTAAAGGTTTTCAGCATGGGCAGGGATTTCTTTGGTGTTTGTCTAAAAGCACTGAAGTGCTCAGACTAAAAATTCCTAATTTGACTTGAGAAAATGATAGAAAACAGAAACGACTGGATGCCTTCCTCAGTTTTAAGCCGGAAAACACCAGATTTTTGTTCTCAGCGGCGATGCCGTTCACTTAACGAAGCGGCAGAGCGCTCCAGCCCCGAGGTGCGGGTGTCTCAGCGCTCGCAAGCAGGGAGCGGACTAGCAGCACAGGGGGAGGCCAGCGGCGCCTCCTCCGCCCCCC
>VWZZ01002130.1:1871269-1891009 GCA_013399095.1 Psophia crepitans | reverse complement strand
CTCCCGGGCTGCCGCTTTCCACCAAACCCTCCGCAGGCTGCGGAGGGGCGGCCGGCCCGGGTGCGACCCGAGACCCCGGCGGAGGAGCGGTGCCCGGCGCGGCGGTGAGTCCCAGCGGTGTTTCTCGGGGCGCAGCCAGAGGCCCCAGCTGTCCCGGTGCTGAGGAAGTGCGGGACCGAGCACGGCTGAGTGATGCCGTTAGCCTCCATTTCCTCAGGAAACGGTGGGAACCTGTGAGCAGCCGCAGCCAAAACCTCCTTTAGATTTCAGCCTTTCCCCAGGAATCGGAGCTGGGATTCCCTGGCACCTCCTTAGTCCCACTTCTGGGACTAGTTTAGGCAGGCGGTGGGTGGTGTGCTCCTCCATGCCAGCCTGGCAGAACGCCGCTCGCCTGAGAGCCTGGCTCCCCGGGAGCAGCAGGCCAGCCGGTGCCGGCCACGAGGCCTTTGGACCCGGGGCAGGGTGCTGCCGCCCCCTTGGCTTTTTGTGTGGCTGGGAACTCCCACGGGATGGTTCCCCTCGGGACCTGCAAGGCAATGAAAACACCTGAGAAGAGTCGCTTGGTCTGGAAGTCCCCAGCAGCTGGAGCGGGAATGACCCCGTCCGTCCCTCCTGAGAAGCAATCCTCCGGGCACTTCTGAGTGACGTTTGGGCAGCACAGAGCAGAATACCTCCCAAAATGAAAACTGGTGGGTTGTCAGCAGAAACCAGTGTAGTCAGTGCTTTCTTGCAAAACTTTAACCACTGAAATGCTCTTCTGCCAAAGAGATCAAAGCTGATAAATCAGGAGGTTTTCGGTTTGGCAAAGGCAGCTTTGCTGAAGCCAGGTATAACCTGATACTCCAGACCTGCCCTGGGGCAGCGCACGTGTCCCATACAGCACCAGATGTACCCGCCTTGGGGTGTCGGTGTAAGGCAAGTGAACCAGAACCCAGACAGAACCCCCAAACGTACCTTCCACAAGGTTTAGTGCCAGCGCATGGTCCCTGAGCTCTCTGTACATGGAGACAGGCTAACGCCATTTCTGTCAGGAGGCCGCAGGCTTTCAGAAATCAGTCTGAAGCAGCAGTCCCCAAAGAGAAGGGTCTATTTTTACAGTGGTGATGTGGAGGTGGCGATGCCGCTTTTTCTGGCAGTGCTGGAGAAATTCCTCTTGCCGGCATTGTCCACCTGCACACAACAATAATAGCTGATGACTCAGGACAACAGGCTTTGCGACACTTCCATCTCTCTCACAGTTGAGTCACCGGCCGGGATGGGATGGGCCCAGCTGGGAAAGCAATGTGCAGGATGTGTCCCAAGTACGCGGCCAAAGCAGACAGGTCCTTTTCATACGCCTGCCTGTGGGACCGTAGGCAAATAAGGATGGCTGATGCAAGCCAGGCTAGCTGCAGGGCCTCAGGAGGGCTGTGTTTCTTCCCCTGGTCCCTCATACCCCTGGCCATGGGAATGTGCAGCAGCATCTTCTGGCTTCTTGGGGAGAAAGAGAGCCAGGGAGCATAACCCAAGGAACGTGGCACAGCTGCAAGGGACCGTGTCTCCCCCTCCTCCTCCTGTGGCCTGTGAAGGGCAGAGGCACAGCACCTGCTGCATAGCCGGTGGAAGGATGCGCTCAGGAGCACATTTACTAGTGCAAAGAAGGGTGATCGTGTCTGCCAACACCTTGATGATCCCGCTGCCCTCCACCAGCTCTGGGAATAGCTGTAGTTACCGTAATGGTGTTGGACTGTTTGCCATTCATACATACTTACCCAAGACTCATTTTTCAGGAAAAGTCCTAGAGTAAATTTCACTTCTTTTGCACTTTTCCCTGTTCAAGCATTATTTTGGGGCAGCATTAAGGGTGTATACCTGTCTAAGGGTATATTTCTTTATCATAACACTTTTGAGTTCCGTTATGGCTTTTTAACTCCAAAATTTTGAGATTTCTAATATGCTGTGAGGGTATTTTCTGCAGTTCTCTCCTTTCACGCATTTTCTCTTTGCTCCTATATTGCGTAACTTCACTCTAACCTTGCTTTTTCATCTAGCAATTGTACAGTGGAAAAAATGCACTTCAGCATCATGTTATGCAATAACAATTAATTAAAACATTCCCTCCATGAAGGAGAACAGAAATTCTGCTAAGCATGTGGAATCTGAGGGCTCAAGTCTTCTTTTACTTATCCTGACATCAGTCAGGAACAACACTGGCAAGTTTCATCTGGGTGGAGTTAGCAGCAGAGCACAAGTCCATGGATTTTCACATGCGTAAACGTGTACTTTTCAAAGTATCAATCCCTCAGAATACGTCCTCGGATAACCCAGACCCTAGGATAATGCCTGCGAAGTCAGCAGTGGGGGCAATGAAGAGCTGGGAGAGGGAGGACTGTGGGGTAGACCCCCACCCCCTCCCTGGTCCTAATGACCCCATGGTCTGATGAGCATGCAGGAGTGGGTGCTCGCTGGAGCAACCCCAGTGGTGCCGCCACGCAATGCAGACCTGCTGGCGACGGTGCGGGGCTGGCTTGGCCAGCAGTAGCAGATGAACTAGGGCAACGTGGAGCTCAGCATGAACTAAGCTCCCATGGGTTTTTCCAGCTTGTGAGCCAGCTTTTTCAGCCCACACCGAGCTCCAGGCTGTTGCAGCTTCCTTGTTCTGGATACCCACATTTTTACAACTAACCCGAGCAGAACCATTGCCCTGGCGGCTGTGACCTTGTGGCAGCCTCACACAAGCCAAAGCAGCCCCCAGCCCATATTATATTATACTGACATGGGCCCTGGGGAGGATTTTTGGTTAGGTAAAGCTTCTCTGACTGTTATCTCAGTTCTCACACTGAGTCCTGAATTGAAGACTCAGGGTTTCAGTTTTGGGATGGCTGTGTTGCTCATTCAGCCTCTGGGGGAAGGCATCGTTAGGGCCCAGCAACAGGAAGAGATGTGACAGTGGAGCCAAGGGTGGCATGTATGAGCAGCGCTGGCACAGAGCCCCCTCTGCCTTGCACTGTGGAGAATAGAAAACATCACCAATTTTTTAGATACAGGAAATGATGGGGAACCTCTTACGGTTCCTCAAGCCAATACGTGACTTTTCCACCTTTTTTTTTTTTGTCCTTTGTTTATGTGATGATTTGCTTAAACAAATGGTTTCTAGTCTGATTTAATTTGCATTTTAGGCTGTACTTCGGGATTTTTTTTTTATTTTATTTGGATCTGAAACAAATCTCTGATTCCAAGTGCCCCTGGGGTTAAGAATATGAGGCAGCTCTCATTTTATCTGAATGGATTGGACTGAACTGAAATGTAAACTTTGGACAGGCCAGCTTACTTCCCAGATGTTTCTGTCCGTGGTTTTTCAGATGGTCCCACTTCCCAAAAGCAACTGGGGGATGGTCTTCAAGTGTGGCAATGTGACTAGCAATTTTGATGTAATCCCTTGCATATTAAGAGGCAGGAGATGCCCTTCCAGCATTTTTTATCAGCCATAACCCAGTCTCTGTACAGTATCTATCCTAACTGCTCATAATTAACGTACCACAAGACAGGATCAACTCTTTACTTATAGAATCAACGTGTTTATGTTTCTTTTCATGGCTGTGGCAGGAGAGGCTGGCTGCCTGCGCTACATTTCCTATCTCTGCACTGTCAAATAACGGCCTGCGCTTCTCAAGACAATCCAAGGAAAAAGCCCCTTTTTCTCAGTTTCTCCCAGAATTTTCATTGCAATGAAAGGGACATATTTTGGGTTGTCCTCCTGGCAGGATGTTAGAGTAACGGTTACTTTAAAATGTCTCTTTTAAAGCAAATTTCTTGTCTCTTCCCCCTGCTCTGGCCCCAGATGTGGGCAGTCCGGAAGATGCTCATGCCCGGGGTCAGCTCAGCCCTCTTTGCTCTTTCCAGGAGCAAATTACAGCCCAGGTCTCTGCGAAAGGAGAGGGACTCACCAGCAGCCCCACAGTTATGTACAGAAGAGAAGATGGATTTGGGGAGCGAAGTTTTCCTGCCCCATTACTATGGACAGAATAAAGGGCACACATTAGATCGCAAGCTGAAAGCACTTTCCAGTGACCTGTTTTCCTGGAGTCATCTCTGACTGACAGAGGAAACCCGGCATCAGGACTGCTGAGAGCCTTTTCCAGCACCTTCACCGACCTGTGATGGGACTCTGGGCTTGTCTTGTGGCCTTTTTGGTCTGTGTCTCCAGAAATAAAGAGGAGGGGAGGCGATACTTCCCTTCTCCCCAGTGTTTATCCACAGAGCAGAGGCCAAAGGCTTTGGGGATAGGATACCAGGGCCAGCTGGGCATGTGATGCCTCTGTAACACAGTATTTTTATTGGAGGAGTCACAGAGGGCATTGCAAAACCGGGGCTCCTTTCCCAGTTCACTGAGATAAGGAAAAGTTTCTGTTGCAGTGTAAGGAGCGTTTTCCAGTCTCCAGGGATATTCTTTCTTCCCAGCCTGTTTCCTGTCCCACCTACCTCCTCTGAGCCCACCACAGTGCTGGTTCAGTCTCTTCGCAGTATATTGCGCTTTCTTTCAGCTAGCTCCTCAGGGGAGTGAGCGGGTGGAGATGGGGGGGTGGGAGTAGATGACAATTTTTCATCTTTTATGAACAGGGCAACTGAGAAACAATAGGAATGAATGACTTGTCCAGGTCTAGAAGGTTGCCACCTACAGCCCCAAAGTCATGGTGGTCAGAATGGCTGTCCCTGCAAGATACATCCCCAAACCACTGTCCTGCCACAGCTCAGGAGCCTGGGAGGCACAAGGTCTCAGAGAGCGACAGCCTGGGACTGGCTCGTGGGGAGGAGCTGGCAGGATCTCCACAAGTCCCACCGCTCTCCTGCAGGACAAAGACAGGCTGCCTCGGCTATCATAGCAAATTGGTCACCTTGTTTCAGACACAGCATTCCAGACCAGCCCTCTGGTGACCCCAGCAACGGAGCTGCGATGTAACTGTTCCTCAACCAGACGGGGCTCGAGAGCTGTGGTATGTTATGTACATAAGGACGGGGGCTGACCAGGGCACGACCGGCAGGCTCTTTCCAGCCCTGATCATTTTGCATTGCTCGGGTGAGGACAAGCAGCTGTAAGACACTGGCACTGCTTTTGCAGCTCCTTTGCATCACAGGTGAACCAGAGCTTAAGGCTTTGGCTGCAAAAGCCCTGGCACCAGATGTGTTTCCATGGCTAAACCTTGCTTTCTCCAACTAAATAAAACATACCTTTACCTCAAATTTAGATTTTCTTATCTCAGTCTTTGCTTCAGTTTATCCACATCGTTATCCACATCCTGCTTGCTCTTTGAGCCAAAGGTACGGGAGCAGAATTATCTGAAGGGGAGCTGCTTTAATAGTTCCAGCCTGACCTGGATTAGGAAGTATCAGACATCTTGCAAAGAGCTTGTGGTATTTCCAGCTTATTTGCAAACCAGTGTGTTTCAGAGAAGTTGTCCTGCACATTTTGAACAAACAGGAAACAAACTTGGTGGCTTTCCTTTGCCAAGCTGCAGTTTGTCAGGTCTCCGGGAAGGACTGAGCAGGAGTCCGGGTGGGATCAGAAAGGTTCAGGTGTCACAAGCAGAAACAAAGGTCACAAATCCAAAGCGAAGGCTGGGACAGGACTGCGTCTTAGAAACCTCAGCGTAACGTCAGCTGATTTCATGATGGTGAGAACAAAGGTCACCAGCCTGATGGTCACCAGAAAACGTTTGTGCCGCCTTTCGCAGGATGACATGGCTCCTGCCTTGCCCCATTGACAGTCATACCTGAGGCTAAAGTACACTGCTGAGACACAGGCGGCAGAGGTACAACTCCTACTGGCTGAACCTCCTTACAGGAAACAAGTGTTTTTCCTTCAAATGTTCAGGCCATTTTTTTTTCCTTCCTTTTTTACAGGAATGGTGTTAAAGTGCAGTCATCCCCTGCAAAGTGCTTTGGTATAAATAGGTCTTGCCCAATCTGATCTCCGTGTGCATTCAGAGTCAGACCTGCTGACTTCAGTAGCGAAAACACGCTCAAACTGCTCTCTTACACCTCTGATCTTTGCACAAATAACCAAGCGAAGCTTGGGCTCTCTTTTTTACCCCTGGGCATCATCAACAGGCATGACATGAATGTGACGGATGCCATTTAACAGGAGAACTGACCGGTCCCTGCCTCAAGCTAGCTTGCTCGATCTCTTTAGGTGTGGGAACAAGTCGGACTCCGTCAGGATCCCAGCTCTGTTGCTGAGCCCAGTGAACGCTTGGCAAACTGATGGCAAACACCCTTCAAATTGTCAGCTATGCAGACCAGGGAGCCAATTATTCAAAACCAGGGAGTGGGAAGGGAGAAGAGGGAAGGGGATGTTTGTACTGCTGGCCTCAAGCCGTAACGCAGGTGCCCAGTGTAGGAGCGTGGTCCCTGGGCCCAGCGGAGGAGCCTGTACACACAGCGTGGGACCCAGGAGTGCTGCCCGTGTGGACAGGAATGTTTGTGTTTGTCACCTCCGTGTCAGGATGAGCCGGAGGCATGCTCCGCTCCCCTCCCCCTCCGCTTGTATCCTGTTTTCCCCGCGAAGGAAATCTGGGCAAGCGGGGCGGAAGAGCACGGGGGGTCCCGGCAGCCGTGGCAGGGCTTGGGCAGCAGAGGCAGTGCACGCTGCTGCACACCTGCCTCACCCAGGGGCTGCCCACTGCCCATGCCCCCGCCACCGCACAGCAGAAGCCCCCAGCCAGGGGGTACCCACCGTCAGGCAGCTTTGCCCCCAGGGAGCTGTTGCAAGGGAGCGTGGGGACACCAGTGAGGGCTGCAGGGCATGGGAGGTGACACAGGCAGGAGAAGACCCAAAGAGCAGGCACTGCCCCAGCCAGATGGACTTTCCTTGACCGAGTACCTTGCCTTCCAGTTGGCTAATCTCTTCCCAACATTGCATGGCCATAAAAGTGATAAATGTTGGTGCAGTGAAGTTGTCAGCTCCCTGTGTAGCAACACGAATTTGCCGAAAAGAACATTGTAATGAGGGAAAAGATAACAGGTAAATGTCTTGTCACTCAGACTGGGAAGGTGACCTCATGATGTGCAAAGCAAGGGGCAGAGGTGGTATTGCCTACCAGAGGAGGGAGCAGAGTTTCCATAACAAAGCATATCATCCTTCCAGTGAGCCTTTCCAGTCCCCGGTGTCCCCAGCCACCGTGCTCATCTCTGATGTGGCTCCTCTCCAACCCCAGTACTCACGCACGCAGCCTGAAATTGCAGCTTCTTGCAAGATGCCCAAGGGCTGGGACAGCCCTCCTGCACACTGAACAGGTTTCTGTCTGCAGCACAAGGTCTCAGATTTTGCACCCACCCTCTCACTCACAAGTTCCTGCACTGAGACACAAAAAAAACCCTGCACATAATACCTCAGGGTTTAGGTGACTGCACTGTGGTAATCAGATGCTATGGAGGACTCCCCCAGAAATACGAATTTTGTGGCTTGTGTGTATGTGTAGGGGATGTTTTGGGGTAGCCTCTAAAACCAGCTTTTGGGCTCACTGACTGAAAGGTTAGCAGAGGCTGACAAAGGAGGTAGATTAAGGAAGCCAAGTGTTAGCACTCCCTTCTCCGTGAACATGTCTTTTTGTAGGAGTGCACTGGAGTTTTGTATAACACGTGACAATAATCCTGCATTTGACCAGGGCCATGATAGAATGGGAGTAAGTGTAGAATAGGTAATGTGGTATCTGCTGTGAGCACCAAGAGGAAACATGATCTGAGTGACACTCAGGCACGGGATGAGGCAGCAGAATGTGTAGACTAGGTTGTGACAGCAAACGTTGACTTCCAACACAGAGCAGTGCATGGGACCTGTCCAAGAAGCAAAGCAAAGTGAAGAGTGTGAGCCTCTGAGAAGCTATTACAGACACTGTGCTGCATGGGCATCAGAGGTCTTGGGAAGAGGCAAAGCAGAGGAAGTCTTTGACAGGGGAAAGGGACATGATGAGACTATGGAGAGAAAGAAAATGGGACAGCAACTGGGGACTTTCATAAGCTCGTTATTGAAGAGGTCCGTCTGATGATCCCTGAAGTCTTGCAGGGTCTGGGGATGCTGCTGGGAGTCATGGCAGCAGGATGGATCTGGTCCTCGCACCACTGAGCTCTTGATGTTCATCAAAGAGGCCACCTGAGGAGGGTGGATTAACCCATGGAGCCCCGATGAAGATCTCAGCCAGGTACTTTCAGAAGAAGTTACAGGAAAACCCATAGCAAAGGATACGAATAGAAACATTCGGCTCATCGCCTTTTTAGACTTGATTATTTTTTTTAATTTATCAGGTCATGTACACAGCTCAAATCCTCAGCTGCTGTGAACGTGTGAGCCAAGAGTCGCTATCAAGTCACAAGAGCTGGATACACTGTCTGTAAGTTAGGTAAATAAGTTCATGGCAATGAGACGACAGTCCTGGAAATTCACAGGTAAGTTTAGCTATGAGTCAAAGAGATAAAGCCACTCATTTTGAAAGGATGACATCTTGATGACAGTTCGGGGTTGCTTGGGGTTCAGTTTGTTTCCCAGAGGTGGTGCGAAAAAAAAAAGCGTTAATTTATTTGGTACTTCAGTCTGATGAAATATCCATCGTAGCTGTACCTCCCACCCCCAGCGCCTCTGCCTGTGTCTGCATGGAAACAGGTCCGGGATGCTGTACGCAGATGAGTGTGTGCAGGAAGAGGGCTCTTCCACACAGGAAGGGTATTTTTATAAACAGGAAGTGTATTCTCCTACCAGATTTACTTCTGTGTCCAGTCCTGGTTTAGGTGGAACTGTCTGATCAAGAAGAAAACAAGAAGCTCATTCACAGGATGGCAGAACAAGTCAGCACAAGACAGAAAAACACACATGAGCCTGTTTCTATTCTCAGTACTCATTGCAGAGGGGGAGTTGTCCCACCGAGTTCAGTAGATTGACTTGAGCTGCATTTGGCAATAGGGAATCATAAAGACCTCATGTTTTTAAAAAGAAATCCCAATAATAGTTGTGGCGACATAACACTTTGTTGACTTCCATGAGACCATCGCTGCGAGCGGTGCTAAGGGCTTGCATGAGTTTGCAGGACTGGGGCCAGAAGAGGGAACAACCGCTGCATGAGCGTGTCCAGCCCTGGCCATGATGCTGCCTCCTCCTCTCCCGCGCTGTCATCCCCTTGAAAACTCCTGCCTTGCCCAGCCGTTGCACTGTGGCTTGACCTGATTATTTTTTTTTTAACTTTTATTTTGGGAAGTGCACATTTTGGGTGCACAATTCAGTTGTGCATTGCATCAGCCAGTTGTACACGAACGGCTGCAAAGTGGCCCGCGTTGGCAGCAGCAGCCACAGTTGCAGGCTGTGTGTGTGCATGCAATCTCCTCTGTTAGCCTTGGGGTGAGCGCTCCCACAGCAGCCCTTACTGCTGACAGCAGCACTTACTCCTGTGCGGAGCATCAGCACAGCCCTGCTGTGCTCCACACACACACACACAGAAAAGCCCAGCCAAACCAAAACCTTGTAAGACCGGGGCCAAGGGAGTGGACACAGAGAGGGGATGAGGTGTGTGGTAGGACGTGTGGGGAGCTGAGAGTATGAGGATGATGTGTGGAAAGATGATGCAGGAATGGGGAAGATAGGAATGGTCCTTTGGAGAGCTGGAGGTGCGAGCAAGGAGGATTGGAGAGGATCAGAGGGATGGGCCATGCCTGAGAACATGGCAGAGGAGTGTGCAAGGTGGACCAGAGTCCAGGGGAGTACATTGCTCTTCTCCTGGGCTGACTTTATCTCTTGTTTCAAAGCTTTGAGATGCATGAGAAGGGAGGAGGGCTGCAATAGAATAGAATAAATCACACACTCCCCAGCGTGCCTGCAGCCTGGCACACAGCAAAGGCTGCTGCAGATGCCAGCCAGGTAGGGACATTAACTGTCACAGCTCCTGACCTTGATAATGCTGCGTGCAAGTTGAGGAACTTGAGCTGAAACAGCCCCGTGTATTGCAAACAGGCCTTACACGGAGTCCCGCAGCAGTTCTGACATGCATACATCCACCCTCGTGCTGGCAGATACAAAAGTGTGAAGTATCAGCTCCACGGGCAATGTACACACGTGAAAAACTCCGGAGAAGGTGCTAGAGCTGCACAAGGGTGGCCGCTGGGCATGGCTAAGTCTCGGGATGTGTCCACCCGGCTGGTACAGCTTTAAACTCGCTTTCGTGGGTGCTGCCAGCAGTGGGGCTGGGAGAGGCAGGAGCTCGAGCCAAGTGTCCTCTAGCATGGGGGAAGCTCAGCCTGGACCCCAATTTGAAACCAGTCAAGCTGTTTCTGTAAACTAGACCAAATCAGATGAGCAGGTCTAAATCCTGCTCTTCCCTTTGACTTCAGAGATGACCAGATGTAAATCTGGATTATACTTTGTCACTCCGTCCCCATCTTCCAGCCTAACAAGCCTGATCTATATAATGATGTAGGAATGCGCAGCAATGTGACACAATGTTTGTTGCTATACATGTCCCTGCACGCACACAGCAATCATACGTGCACCACTTTACTGGCTGGTGATGTCAGAATTGCACTGTAAATATTTTTTCTAAATAGAAATCCTTGAGCAAGGTTGGTCATTTCACTGCTGGGGCGTGCCTTTCTGGTGAAACGGTAAGTGAAAGCCTGATGTGACTGGAATGTGAGACAGCTCTAACCCATGTCGTGGTGGTGGTATCTCCCTCAAGCCGCTTCTCAGGGCTGCTGCTGCCCTCTCTCTTCCCCACTCCGCCCACCCACCTCCAGCCCTGCAAGAGACACGTGTGATCTCCAGGCCATGAACTTTGCCAAGGATGCCTGGGCTGCTCTTCCAAAGCAGTTGCAAGTTTCAGCCCGTTTTGTCAGGCCAGGTTCTTTTTATCTGTTTATGTCTAGACCAGTTTATGACTAGATGAGTTTAGTGGGAAGAATTTCACATTTCTTACATAGTTCTCCTGATTTCTCAGAATTGGAAGCCATTTTCCAGAGACCTGGTGGCATTAGAAATCAAAGCACATCTGCTGCATTCAGACCGAAACAGCAAATTATTACTCTTTAGCTTAAGCCTCCGGACTAAATCCTCTCTTAGTTTGTCAGCACACTTCCAGCCATACATTAGACAAAATTCCTTGTGTGGTTGGGCCATACCCTCAGCCATCTCAAAATCAGCAGAGTCCATGGGGCTGTGCTGGATTACACTTGTCAGAAACAGTGGAGACGTTAACTTGCTTCTGTCAGCAGAGCTGCAGAAGAGTCTGAGGCCTTGGGATTTGCGGATTATGAAAAGCGCCAAAATACATTAAAAAACAAAGCAGAAAGATTACTCAGATTTCATTCACATGCTTACATACTTATCCCCACCAAAGATTTAAAAAAAAAAGCACGTAAATTAACCCTGGGACTGATCCTGCCGTTATTAGTACCTGTGCAGGCCAATGGCTATCTGCTGGGCGGGACTACGCAACAGGCGTTGGTCTGAGGTGCAGCGGAGTGCAGCAAGAGTTGTTCTGATTTCGTACTGATGTGGCAGATCTGAGCGTGGCTGTACGGGACTCCAGCTGGATGTTGTAACCGGAGTCAGTGCGTAATGCCCGAGGGGGCCCTTTGGAGGAACAGACAGTCCTAGGTGGGACTGTGCGGTGCTCTCACTGCCTGCCTCTGACTCCAGAGGTTTTTGATTTAGCAAATACATGTTACACACATGACATGCTGGACAAGACATTTGGGTACAGTGTTCTGTTACTACAACAATGGTGTCTGGCTTGTCTCAAACGTCAAACCTAAGGTCCTAACCTCAAAGAGTGATGATACCACCCAGCACTGTGATACCTGGGAGGGGAGAGGTGTTAAGAAATGAGGGGAGCTGCTGAGAGCACCATTTATCAAGGGTGCTTCGCAATGCACCTCTTTCCTTCTCAGTATGCAGCATACCATCCCCAGAACTGTAGGTGCTGAGCGGCCAGGCTGACAGCCAGAGACCCAAAAGCTTGAGGAGCAACACCCTGATGTCGCAGTCTGCCCCCGGTCATACTGGCTTTTCCCCAAACCAGATCTCACAGAAAACACAAACCAGCTCATTCCAGCACTTGGACTTTCCTCTCCCCATCGCACCTCTCATTTTCTAACAGCGTTCAGGGGCTCCCAGCCCTGTGCCTGGGGTAGAAACCAAAGGCACCAGCCACATCTCCCTCTTCTTTCGCTTTCCCATTGCTAGCCATGCCAATCCTTCCCTTGCTGTACCACGGCCAGTCTGCATGGGGCTTGATATTTCAGCATCGCACAAGTGGACCTGGGAAGAGATAACTGGAGGTGCACATGCCCAAGATACACCTGAGGTACCAGCTGTTTCAGTAAAGAGACAGATCAGGTTTGAAGGTACGATGTACTCCCCTTGTATGCAGCATGCATAATGCATGTAGCCCAGCCTGCGTCGGCCGTTACCGGGAGGGTGTTTGCAGCTCTGCTTCTGCTGTGTGATGCTCTTCTACAGGGGCATCTCCCATGTCCGAGGCTTTTATCTCTGCATTCCTCGAAACATAGTGGACTGTGGGTCTAAACATTGAACTCTTATCTGTAAAAGTTGGTGGTCACTGATAATTAAACCTCCTCTTCTTTAGCTGGCATTTGTCATTAAATAAACAGTGCGCTTCCTCTTTCTCTCAATTAGATTAGTGCAAATCAAGAGCAATTCCAGCTCACTGTCAGCTTAAAACAGAAACCAAAGGCCTGAAGTACTTTTTATTTGGTCATGGAAGAGCAAGGTGCCAGATCAGCAGCCCAGGGGACTGCGGGGTTTAATAAAAAAATGGCCTAATTCCCAGCAAAGTCCCTGTGCCTAGTGTTTCCTATTGAACGGCCCTGCATCTCCCAAAGGCTCCCTGCCAATAGGAAACGCTAATCTCCTGCACGTAGGTAGGATTTCAGGCACGAGTGGTGCTGCGGAGCTTTCCAGAGCAGGTGCACAGAGAGCTCGGCGCTCAGGAAACCCATGGCCTCGACTGGGGGAGAGATGGGGCCACCCAAGCCCACCAGGTACCCATGCTCTCCACCAGAAACTGGACCAAAGTCACTGAGTCCCTTCCACAGCTCTCCCCAAAAAGGGACATGAAAAGAGAAAATAACAACAACAAAGGATGTTGCTGATTCTCTGCGCTTATTATTAGCGAAGGAAGGGCTGGGATTAATCACTCCCGCAGAAGCAGCTGTAAAGGATGGAAGTAGTTGATCAAAGTGGACTTTGTTATTCCTGATGTATCATTCTGCTGAGCAATGAGAACTAGTGTGGGGCACTAGAGCTTCAAAAGGACTTTAATGACTCCAAGGCTCAAACCAAGGACACTGCTGGAACTAATCGAGAAGGAAATCCAGGGCAAGGTGGAAATGATGGAAATGAGTGCTTTGGTCCGAGGAACTTTTCCACATCTTTCATTTCCTAATTCCATACCTTTGAGGTAATAAAATTTACAATGGCGGAAAAAAAAATAGTGGGACAATGGGAAATGTGCCTCTGTGGGACGGGGCTACGTGTAGCTTGGCTACACCTGATTGCTGCACTGCTGTGTGAGGGGAACAGAGAGCACAAGGATCCTCTGTGTTTTGCACTCCCGAGGTCTGGCAAAAGTGCGGTCCCACTGCCTCCTCCTGACCCAGAATAACCTCTGCCATGGCTGGGCAGTCACAGAGCACCCCCGAGACCTGGGCAGGCTTCATTTCCTCCTCACTGCCCAAACAGAGGCACAACAAGCATCTTCTGCGTCCTTGGAGCGTGTAGCCTTGACACGGTCCCTCTGTTAGCAGCGGGGACAAGCCACCCTGTGCTGCTGGGGACTGTAGTGGCAAGCCTTGAGCGGGCATGGAGAACCCCTGCATATTGACTGGGAATGAGCCATGGGGATCCTGACTTGTCCACACTGAAACTGCACTGACTTGGTGGAGCTCTGCTGTACATAAGCGTAGCCCCATGTTTGCAAGGCAGCTCTCACCCTAAGTTGGAAAAGAAACACATGCTCTACGGGGTAGCCTTGTTAATGACACATCCACCATGTCCCTCTCATCTCTCTTTCCTTCCTTCCTTTCTTCCTTCCTTGTTTCTGTTTATAGAGCAAATGGATCCAAAAGAGCATTTCCTACTGAGTAGCACTACCTTCTCTGAGACGGTCAAGGGTGTGTTGCCCAGAAGTAGGCCTTTTCTCCTGCTAACAAAGTATTGGTCCTCTCTCAAAAGAAAGTCTCTGAAAGTCTGCTTTCATAACCGTACAGACTCTTCTTGAGTCTATCAGAGCTCATCTTGGTGCCTTCTCTGGGTAAATGACTTGGTGCTTCCCATAAGCCTTGACTGCCATGGAGACAGGACAGAATCTCCGGGACGTTCAGATGCAAAGCTTCATCTATAGACAAAAACCCAGCCCAAAGCCCTACTCTAAGTCAGCAGCCCTGCAGAGCTACAATTTGCTCTACCCCTACTGAGGCATGACATGGTCCATCTGCCTTCAAACAGCACATGACTTTCTTGAGTGAGGGAAAAGGAAAAAGTCTGTCAAACTCTCAGTGAGCAGAACAGTGGGTGTCAGCTGGTCCTGAATCAATCTGATGGTTTGGGTCCTTCTTCAGGCACAGACCACAGCACGAGGCTGCGTGCTAGGCAGGCACCTCTCCCACTAGAAGATTCGGGTATGGTGGGTACGCTGGACAGCACTGGAACTGTCAAGGTAGTGCCCTTCTTGAGCAGTAGTAGGGTTTGGAAACATCATACCAGATGCTGAGCTCTCTCCTGATGGCTTTGAACCGATTTGGTTAAAAAACTCAAATCTTCCAAGGCACAGTATGGACACTTTGAGCAACAGCCAAGAAGATGGACAGAAAGCAGGGAGCCTAAAGGCACAGCGTGCTTCAATCTGCTTTTGAGTCTACTACTCAGCTCAGCATGTGGACACAGTTGTAGCCATCTTCTGCTCAGCTGAACAGAGGGCAGCAGCACCGACCCCTGCCTGATCCATTGCCTCCCCTCCCCGCTCACTGCTATTGCAAGAAAACACCAGAGAGAGGCACAAGCATCAGGGAGTATCATTTTCTCCCCTGCTCCCAGCAAAGACCCATGGCTCTGTTTCTTGTCAGTTTTGTCAGGAAGAATCCAGAGTGCATTTTGTGGTTAAAAGCCAAAACTGAAAGCATTTCCCTCCCTTCCCCTTCCCCAAATCCAGCAGCTGTTGAGTTGGCTGTTTTGCTTTCTCAGCCTAAACATGCAGCAGCACATTCTGGTGAGGGGCAAAACAAACAAGCCTCTGGAGGAGACTGACAGGATGAGAAATGGAGAACCAGGACCACGTGCCTCGAGAGGGAATCTGACACCCTGCGTGCTGGCCAGGGAACTCGTATCTCGGCTCTGTCACAGCATGCTCAGCACCACGTGGACTTGGGGACCCAGTAAGCTTTTCTAAGTCATGTTGTAGGAGGGCAGCATGGGGCAGGAGCTGCTGGCAGAGAGGAGCATGTGCACTTTTCACGGAGGGGAAGTACTGCAGGGAAATATTGTGCTGTACTTGAGACCCCATGAGCTACCTCCTCTGAAGTAGCTGTGCTTGCTTTCAGCTTTCATGGAGGGATGGAGTCTTGTCCTGCTTAGGACCCAGAGCTCTCCTGTAGCAGCAATGCAGCATGACTCGGTCAGTGCGTACGGAGTCCTGCTTCCTCCCTCCCAGCCCGCTGTTGCACTTCTCTACAATGGGCAAGGTGGACCTGGCCTGCGTGCAGCTGTCTGCATCCCCAGGGACATGACATTAGCTGGGGCAGCAAATGGCCACGGCTGCATCCCCTTCCTCCTGCGGTGGACACTCCCTGGGGGAGCAGCTGATCTGTGTTTTAAGTGTCAGGACATGCCGGGCTTCTCAGCTCCTGTGTCCTGCAAAGGGCTGAGGAACGTAGATATCTCCAGACCCAGTGAGTGAAGAAACCTGTCACCTCCTGCTCCCTTTTTCTGACAGCAGAAAGGCTGTGGGGAAGGAGGATCCCACCCAATCCTACACCTTCTCTTGGAGTCGCAGCCAGCAGGCTCTTTAGCAGCCCCCAAAATGCAGCCTTTTCTCTGGCAGGAGGGGCAGGGCAATGAAGCTGACCTTCACATTTGCCACCAGCAAGGTCTGGCAGAAAGCAGCCTGCATTGGCAGGACACCATTTTTCTCTGCAAAGCCCCTTGAGATCGCCCACGTTCCTTGCAGTCAGCAGGCAGACAGTGAGATTTGGGACTCCAGGGACGGGTTGGAGGAAGCAAAGCCCCGCAGCCTCAGCGAGCGCAGCGGAGTGGGTGGAGTGTGGCAAGCTAAGAGGGAATTGCCTTTGTTATTTCAACACACATGAATTCAGAAATGCAGTTTCTGGCGATGTCCTGAACTCTGCCCTCAGTGTTACGAGCACCTCTGCTCTGCCAAAACAAACACGCCAAAGAAAGGAAACCGAAGCCTCTCCCCAACGGCACCCAGCTTCACACCAGCACCTCCTCCTCCAGACCCTGGTATCCAGGTATCTACTCTCTTGAGACAAGCAACTTGGATAAACAGTTCCACTGCAGAGCGGCCAGCTAACGCCGTCACACAGGGAGCACCAGCGCCCCAGCGCTCCCCTCCACAGGCGGCCCATTGGAGACGGGTGAATGGAGGCAATGCAGCGCAGGCAGCGTTGCTGGGCACTCAGCAAGGCTGGCGTTGGTTCCCAAGCAAACACCTGCGCGTTCGAAATACGCATCCTGGTTGGAAGCTGCGTCAAGAAAGGCAGGACCATCTCTGCCTCCCAGAGCTGGGGGGCTGTGGGGCATCCTGAGCACAGCAGCTTTCATGCATGCCGAAGGATGCCCTGCTTGGCATGCATCCACCTGGACTCCTACACATTTGGAAGATATGTAGAGCTGATAAGGCTGATTACTTCCCAAAATTACTCCATCAGCAGTGGAGCTGCGTGACAAGAGACGCTTGCTTGGATTTGGGAAACATCTTCCTGTGAGGTTGTCTTATTTTCTCTTTCTTTCCTTCTATTTTTTTCATTCACAGGGATGAGGGCACAGTATGAACCACACGAAGAAGCCAGCAGATCCCAGACAGAAGCTGATAGAAAGGGGGAAATCAGGCAGTGAAGTGGATTTTACAGAGTGCAAGAGAAAAGCAAGTATGTCCAAGGAAGTTAATGCCGGTGACAGATTAAGGCATGATCAGATGGATCAGCTTGGCTGTGTGTCCTAAGCTGAGAGTAATGGGAAATATTGATTGGGGGTCACCTTGGCAAAGGCCAGAACTTACGTGAGTCCCTCAGTACAAAGGAGACTGCAGCCCCTTCCCATCCCCTGATAGTGCCTACTCACAACCTTGAACTGAGCTACAAGCTTTGAGATTGTGGCTGCTTCAGAGTCTGCTGGCTGCTCACCCAGCAGGGCAGCCTCCCTAGCACGCTGTTAGCCAAGCACAAAGTGACCTTTCCTGGAAGAGCTCCTGGTCTCACAGCACAGCCCAAACACCCAGGATCGAGAAAGCAGAATTTTGCTAATTTTAGCCAAACCAATGAAAGTGCCCCCAGAGGCTGCTCAGGGAAGTCACAGTGTGCGCAGCACAGCAGTGGATCTTTGCGGTGGTCTGGAGCGGTGTTGTGATGGGTCTGGGTGTCTGTGCTCTGCTGCCCTTCCTCAGGAGACAGACCAAGGAGCAGTCATGTGCATGGTGGCAAGAAAGCAAAAAGGGCTACAAAGGCAGCATGGCTGTAAAAGCCAGTGTTTGTCTCTCCCCAGGGAGGGGTGCTCAGGGTTTGGGGCTTAGAGGGAGCACGGCTTCTTTGAGTGCAGCTGCAGATGAAGCCAGTGGGGATGGGATCCTCCAGGTACGCCCTCAGGGCTGGTTTTGCAACTGCCTTTCACACCTACCATCTCTTCTGGATTGCTGGGTCAGAAGAAAAGGGTTGGACGTGACCCCTTGGTGCCAGCAGTCAGCTGAACACCCAGAGCAACGTGTGGTGCTGGCACACCCTCTTCTCTGGGCTGGCAGAAAGCACTCGCCTTCACTAGGGCTGCCCACACAGGCCACCTCTTCCTAACTTGACCTTTGCTCAGACCTGCCCTGAGTGACCCTATGGGGCTGGTTGCTGCAGTGACCTCGCAGTCCTTCCAGCCGTACTTAGCAAGGTTAATATTCATCTGCCCAGGGCAGTTGCTGAGTGACTCCTGCAACACACCGTGGGATGAAAGCCCAGGTCAGGGCAACTCTAACCCTGGCACCGGCCATCCAGAGTTCAGCCAGCAGAGAAAGACCAAGCCTCCCATGAGAGTGCTGGTGACAGACCTTGAGCCTCCAGCACTGGAGGCTGAGGAGCTCCAGCACTGTATGGGCACCTCCAAGACCCGTAAGCCCATGTCTGTGCTGTTCCTTGAGTGATCTCTTCTCCTTTGCCCAAAGAGAACAAGAAATGCCTCAGTACTGCCTCAGCAGAGCAAAGGGGACTTGGGCTGCTCAGCCCTGACGTAAGGATCCCCCAGCCTGGGAAGCAGGAGCACGCAGCATCCCTGGCCATCGGGCTGCTGATGAAGGTGGCATCCCAGAGGTCCCCAGCACAACACACTGAGTTCAGAGTGATGCCGCTTGGCGGACTGCTCACCTGGCTGCTCGCCCAGGAGGCGAAGAGGGAGCCTGCTACTGCAGCAGGCACGGTGGTGTATCTAAGGCAGGATCTTGCTGGAGAGAGAGAGGAAGAGGCTCACCTGCCGGATTGTGTTTCAGCGTTGCACATTGGTTTAGTCTCTTATCCCTTGCTCTGCGGCACACCCCCAGCACAAAGGGTTTGACACCAGGTGACTATCTGAAACTGGAGACACACGGTGTTGGTGCATCTCCAGTTACAGATATTATACCCGAGCCTTTGCTCTTACCGATCATGAGCATGTTGCCCTGTGGTTTGTTTTTTTGTTTGCTTACATAATTAATGCAGTGAAATGAAAATACTGTCCACATAACTGTGAGGACGCCTGATGCTCAAGCATAACTATTCTTCAGTTTTAAGGTGCAAGTTATGTGAGGTAGTCTTCAATTTTAATTATTCATGCCTTGAGCATGGCATAGTTGCACATGTGTGTTTTGGGGCTTCTCTGATTATCGGCTGTTGTCTACTTCTGGTTCTGAGGCTTCCCCAAGGTCGAAGCAGAAATAGTCACCAACTGCCTGAACTACACAGATGTTGCACATCTGTTTTACAGTGTTTACTATTTGCAGGACTGTTTTAAATAAATGACACTTTCAGTCTGAATGCTTGTCGTGTTGGCCAAGATGGCTTCGCCAAGCTCTGCTGCTACGGCAAAGGGAAGAAATGAAAAAGAACGGAGGAGAGAAGCAAGCAGGCAGGAACGGAGCCAAACTGAGCGGCACACTATCCCACAGTTTATTAACATTTGATTAGCATAATGAATATTCAGCCCCATTATTATCTTATTGTTCCTCTTTGCGAAATATGTTAAGTATGAAAAGTTTATTCTGTGGGGTTTTTCATTGTAAATTTTGCCTCTGGAGAAATGAGCTCTCCTTATCAACAGAATCCAAGGATTAGGGAAAAAAAAAAAAATTTGAAAGGAAAATGAAAATATGTTGCAAGACTGTTCCTTGCAAGTCTTGTAAAATCCAAAGCCAAACAGCCCCTATCGCCACACATCTGTAACTCGCAGGGGACTGCTGACCAGGGCACGGCTCTGAAGCCCGCGCGTGCGCCGGGCCGCTCGGTGGCTGCGCCCCGGTG
>VWZZ01002130.1:1792939-1870799 GCA_013399095.1 Psophia crepitans | reverse complement strand
AAAAAAGAAAAAAAAAAAAGAAGGAGAAAGGAAAGGAGCGAAGGAGCTCGCCAGCGGCGGCCGGGGGGGCCGCGGGGGCCCGCCGCCAAGGCAAACAAGGAAGCCACCTGATGTGACCGGGGTCGGATAAGAGCCGTCACTTCGGGAGCAGGTGCTTCCTGCGCTGCCCGCCCGCTGCCCGCCGCATGCAGGCGCCCGCATTCGCCGGGCTCGGCCCCGCGCCTGCCCTTGGGAGCGAGGGGTGTCGTGGGGAGGGGGTGGCCGCCCGCCACGGAGGCCTCTGTTCACCGGGAACAGGTGGAGGAGGGTTGCCGTGGTGGGGAGCGATGGGGACAGCTGGCCAGGGTGCTCCTGGCCTCACCTGGGGATGGGGAGCGTGAGAAGGGCTGCTGGAGGCACCCCAGAGAAGGAAAGTGGGGGTCTGAAGGACATCTGGGGTGTCTCTCCACCCTAAACATGAAGTGAGCTTTGTAAGATGCTGAGCCAGGGCTGGGAGAGCCTGGGGATGGTTTCTGTACCTGCAGGATCCAGATAAAACCAGTGGAGGCCTTCAGGCGCTGGTTTCCCTCTTTACACAGCTGAAGCCAGGACCCCAGTAAGAGGACCTTCCCTGGAGGTGCCCCAGAGAGACCCAGCTGCGTGAGGGGGCTCCAAGGGCACGCAGAGCGAGCCCCCCAGCCTGGGACAGCTGACAGAGTCCCCTGCCCCAAGGCAAGGCAGGGGGCTGGCTGCCAGGGGTCCCACAGCCAGCAGGAGGATCTGCAGCAGGATTACAGGGTGCACCGTTTCCTGACAGTATCCTCCTCCGTACACAGCAATATAGATCATATTAATGAGGAAGGATGAGGTCAGCACATCTTTTGGGGTCCATGTGTCAGCTGTACTTCAGCAATTCTGCTCTTTGTTTACTGCTGTCTCTTTTTTCGCTCCTGGTAAAGCCACCTTTCTTGGAGAACATGTCTCCCTCATCCCTTTAAACACACTGAGATGATTCCAGACCTGTCTGAAGATGAAAGGAGGGATGAAATAGGAAACCCAGAGGGTGTTTTTCCCTTCCCTGTGCACGACCAAGATGAGAACACCAACATTCAGATGAGGAGCTGGGGCCAAGTCTGGTTGGGAAGGTTGTACAGTTACGTGGTCACCCTGTGCCATGGTCTGTAGCACGTGCCACACAAGGCAGCAACAGACCAGGGGCTGCACACCCCAACACCCATGTCCTCACTCTCCCCTCTAGAAATCCACAGCTGATAGAAAATGCATGGGAAGAAGGGACGTGTTTGGGAGTGTACACAGTGCAGCTCCCCCCAGACATAGGTATTTGATGTTGTTCTTGAAGACATGGAAGAGAAGCAGACCACAAAGAACAGCAGGTAGCATCTACTAATAAGTTGTTCTTCTTTACTGGGCATAAAGTGACTGATGCCAGCATTTTGTTTAACAAGTTAGCATCTTACTGTGCCACTTTCTAGTAATGAGATCCATAGTCTCCTAGAAATGGGCAGAAGGGCCCTCAGGAGGTAAATCTGGTCCCACCTGGGAGTAAAGGTGTGCTCCAGCCTCTCAAGGTTATGCTTGGGTTTGTACGAAAAGGTGAGAAAGCATTTTCATGAAGAATGCTTACCAATGGCTACAGGAGAACTCAAGGTTTGAGCACCATGGCTATTCTCCATCTCTGTCACTGATTTGCCTTGTGAATTTGGGTAAATCAGCTTTGCAAAAGAAGGTGGATAATACAATAACTACATACCATGATGTGGTGGATCCAGGCTTCACTGATCACTTACTCTCCGGCAGATAAATATGCGACTCATAGTGAACGAGAGAGGAAAGCTTTTCAGGGGTGAACGGGTTAATGATGTAAAGCTCTTTGAGAGCCCTGGGTGACTAATTAGCACAAGACAAAGTAGCAGAAAGGGGCAGAGCTGAGGGGAGATTTGTACCTGAGGGCTCTCTACTGGCTGATGAGCGAGCAGATCAGAAAGGCCAGATGTAACTATTACAAATACGATTGTACTTAGAATGTCAGAAATTTCCAAAACAGGCAGAAAGGCCATTGTATTCCAAATAGCGCTCAAATGCCATGTCACTCGGGAAGCCCTGCATGTATTCCTCTGATCATGCAGGCGCATCAATGGCATCTCTGCTGGATCATGTTTCCTAAGGGGTCTACTTCAGCTCTAGAGCATGCTATTTGCCTTGGAGAGCCTTGGGGGGCCTGCAGTTTGCTCTATCAACCCATCAGCATCTCTTCCTTGCGGTGGGCTAGCTAGTTCTGGTCTGAATGTGCTTTTTGGTACCCAGTTCTGGTTGAAAGCCTTTCCCTCTGAAGGCATGTGAGTTCAGCGTCCTCTTTGCAATCAGTTCTAGAAGCACGACAGCCCATGTTGTGCAGAAGAAAACTTCCAGAGGGCATGTCATACAACACAGCACAGTGCAGAGGCACCTAAGCAAGCTCCAAATGTATAAACATTGGTCAAAATGCAGCCTAAGGGAAAGAGCTTCGCATTGACTCTGGCAAATGGACTCACCCAAGATGGAAGCCCTAGCTTTCTCGCCCTAGGTCTGAGGAGAGCCTGTGCCTCAGCCTTCTCCAGCCTAGCTTTCCATGCCTGTCCCTCGCTCTAAACCTCTGATGCTTTGGTACCTGATACCCCTGGCTGCGCTATCTTCCCCTCGCAGTCTCTCCTTTAAAGAGTTGCTCCTGTGTATTATCTGTGGTCGCTTCCTTTTTGCTCCGTTCCCAAACACCAGGTCTATTCTTGGAACGTCCGGCTAGAGCGCTTGTATTGACGTCAAAATTACTCAACAGTTATTGTCAGGAAGGACTTGATTTGCATTTGAATAGGGTGGCTTTTTAATGTCTCAGAAATAAGATGCTGTTGGGGACAATGTCTGGAAAGATTCCCCAAGGCAAATGTAAGGAGGTAAATTACATGCATGTCTTTTCTTCTAAGAATTTCTCTGATGGAGTAAAGGTGGGGAAAAACACAACCTGTGCGGAGTGAAACAGTATGGCTGCCTTCTCCAGAAACCACCTTCCAGCACTCTGTCCTCAAGGCATGACAAGGAGAGCACAGTGCCGCTCCAGCTTCCTGCCGGGGAGGAACCGTGGAGCTCGCAGGCCCCTCTTGAAAATACAGTGGCAAATGTGAACAAGTCACTCGTGGATGTTCCTGAGGAGGAGGGGAAAGGGAGGTTTAATGGGGATTTTCCTGTTAAACAAGTGACCGGTGTCATTCTCTCTTTTGTCACCAAGAGCCTGGGTTTGGATGCACCTTGGTCAGTCTATCTCCCAAAATTGTCCCCCAGGTAAAGGGCAGGCTGGGGATCTGGGGGTGTCGGCAACAAGATCACTGTATCAACACTCAAACCTGGGACTGTGAAGTCTCCTCAGCTTTTCATATGCCTGGGGAGTGGGCGTTATGTCCCTTGCTGTTTACTGTGTGGCTGATGCCTCAGATGAAATCTTAACACCACAGTCTTGTCTGTGCATGAATGGTAAGAGAGCCAATTATCAACACGTTCAATCTAATGAATGCAAATCATAACTTAAAGCTTGCTAACTAAAAGAAATCGCTGCAGGGAAAACACTACTCATGTAGTGCCCACGGGACAGGATTTTAAGCCTTATCAGATCAGGGTGGTTTTTTTTTATTACACTCATGCCTAGATTTTACCACATTTATATAGTTGGATGTCTGATTCTTTTATCTGCGTGCTAGAAACTAGAAAGTTTCTCATCAGCTATAAACTGAAATGCCGCTTCTCCATCTGCAGTACGGAACTGGGTACAGTTCTGCTGATACCAGTTCCCTGTGAAGCAGGTTGTCCTTTAATGCAGACACAGTCACACAGTGAAAGGGAGCATGGGGACACACAGGGCCACACGGATTAATACTGCCTGACTAATATCCTGGGCTTTAGTCTCATTAGTATTGGAAGTTTCCAACATGCAGAACTTGAATGGACAAGGCTGCTCTTCTGGAGAGGAAGATAAGTCCTGGGACTCACCCAGATAGCTCTAGCCCATGGTGTGCTCATTTTTAAGCAGTTGCACCACCAAAGGTTGGGCCTTTGGCTCTTGCACAATCACTTGATCTTGCTGTGCCTCACGTCCCCACCTGTGAGATGGGGATGACATTTCTTCCTGACTTCATGAGAAGAGAGGGACCTGTGAGGATTCTTGGACACAGGAGTGATAGGTGCCTTGTAAGTACCTATGGCCAACACAGAGCAGCTTCAGATAGTACCTCTGTGCAGCCTGAGGGGTTACAGGTGCTTTTCCCAGAAAGGAAGCTGCGACCAGGGTGCTGAGCAGCTCTTCAGAGCTGCCCTAGGACTCTGCACCCTCCCCAGAGTTCCAGCTCCAGGGTCTCCGTTGCTGGGACTTCCTGGATCACATTGTCAGGGTAATCAGACTTAAAAATCGAACCACATTCAACATTCCAGCTCTTGCCCGCTCCTCACCCAGCCCACTTCAGCAGCATACTCAGGGCAACGAGCCAAGGCCTTATTTTCTATCACGCTGTTACCAAGAAGGACATGAAGCTTTCCAGCTCAGGCTGATTGCATGTTTGTGCTGAACAGCACCACTGTTTACAGATAAACAGACCACAGTCCCATCCGTGTGCTGTGTGCAGAGCGGCGTGGGCTGTGCTGGACTGACCTCCTACTGCACCTCCCAGGTCTTCCTCTCGCCCTCCTTTCCACCGCTGGAGGTATTGCTGCATGTTTTCCCTTCTGAGCGTCTCTGGGGAGGTGAACTTTAAGTCCTGCCTAAATTGTGCAGGACTTGCTGGCAGAGACACTGCCTTGGTCCGTTCTCCAGCCAGACCCTCCAGGCTGTGTCCCCAACCAGCACCGCCCGTGGGGACAGCGGGAGGGTGCCCTTGGCAGGGTGAGGACTGGTGCCCCCAGAGGGTTTCAGGACTTCCAACTGCACGTGCCAGTGTGGACCCATGAGTGACACCAACATCAGTGCCACCAGGCAAGAGTCAACCAGACTTGCTCAGAGCTGCGGCTCCTTTGGAAGCCCCTCTGGCAGGGACGCGTGCCAGGGGGGCACGTGGCAGGTAGTGTCTGCACCCTCAAAGGAGTGCTCCAAGAAAGGACCCTTCCTCTGGTGCCAGGAAGCAGTTGATAGCTTCTATGTGACTGAGGACACGGCTGTGCTGTGGGAGTGGGGTATCTCCAGCACAAAGAGTCACCCAAGTGCCTTTGCTAGATTTCCCTGCCATCCCTGGGTTGACTACTACTTCACTAGATGCCTTCAAGGCAGCTTGATGAGAAAAATCCCTGTGGTAGGGGAAAAAGAGCACATTCTCAGCTAAAAGCTCCGTGCTCAGCCCAGCTTGCAGGGAAAGGATACCGGACTGCTCTTGGAGAACCCATCTGACTGGCTAGCCTCAGCTCCCGCTTGCAGTATCTCTACCATCCTGTGGAAAATGCACGCAGCTCGCTGACCCGTCCCATCCTTAATGGCTGTTTTGCTAACCCATGCTGTGTCAGCAGCTGCAAACACTGGGCAATGAGACATCGCACAGCCCAGTATATGCCGTGTAGTTGGGAAACATTTACTGCTTGCTAAATCGGAGCCTCTTGTTTTATTGCAGGCCAGAGAGCTTCTCATCCCTAACCTCTTCCTGTACTTTTCCTTGGTAGCTGTGTGTCACGCACACGCGAAGCAGTGCTGTCAGGCGAGCCACACGAAAATGTCAGGAGGAGGTTTTGTTTCAGTTCACCCTCTTTAATAACGAGATGCAGCTCTGGATCGGTTTTAGATGTAGGAAGTGAGCGCACCCCGTATCAAAGGCAGAACAAGGCACGCTTCACCTCTCCGCTGCGATCAGTCGGCAGCAGGCGGATGGTGTGAGCGCTCTGACTCATGGTTTGAAAGCTGTGGATGGGAACTGAGCCTAAATTCGGTTTAGCTCACCCAGCTGGGACCTGGCAGGGCTGACGTGACTGCTGCGAGGAAGCTGACGCCAGCAGGGTCTGTGCTGGCCCGGATGCAGCGGGCTTGAGGGGAAGGTCACATTTCGGGGCCCCTAGTGAGGTCCGGAGGGGCATCGCTGGGGGAAGTCCTGCTGTAGCCTGTGCTGGCACTAGCACTGGCGGTGCGGAAGTCCAGGCAGCCAAAGTTACCACCACCATGGGCAGTGCTTTGCGTGCTGGTACAGCCAAGGATCCCGATGGAGTGAAAGCCCCCAAGATGGTGTTGAGCAGGGGAAGGCCACAGAAGTGAGCATCCAAGCAGGACCGTAAGTGGGCGAGGTATGTTCACTAACATTTCACACACCTGCGGAGAAACCAAGCGATACCCCAATTCCGCTGCAGCTGACCGTCCCCTGTGCATTTCCAAAATCTTCCCAACTAGTACTGCGAATATGAGTTTGGGATTTGAGTGGTTTAATGTCATGTGCCAGAGCAAGCAAGCCTAGCACATCCTGGGAAATAATACATCACACCTTTTCGCTTAGGACAAGATCACTTGCTTAGCCCCTGAAATTGTGTGTACTAATCCCCCTGAAGATCTTGCTCAACAAATGTCAGGATCTCAAAGCCTAGTTTTTTTCTTGCTGACTGCTGGTGGAAATCCGTTAGTCTGAGCTCACTTGAGTGACGCGAATAACAGTCAAATGAAAGGAGAATTAGGCATGAACTAGTCATCTACTGGCCATGCCATTTTATACCAGCCAAACATGCAACATAACTCTAGAAGTGTAGGACAAGCACTCTGTAGAGTAATTAATTAATATAACAGTGGAGAGCAGGTTATAGACTTTCAAATGTCTTCTGGGCACATCACCAAAAGCATGCACTGAAAACTGGTTTCTTCAAAGGTTGCCTGAGGTCCAGACCAGGCTCCAGGTGTCTGCCCAGCGCTCTGTACTGCCAAGCCCCAGGCCATTGCTTTTCCTTCTCCAGCACAGCTTAGGGTAGGGATTCCTTCAGCTGGTCTTTGTGCCTAACCAATGTTTTGAATGATGCTAGTATTTTAACTTTCCAAATCTGTGAGGAAGGCTAGCAAATTATTTCTTGTGAGCAACAACAATTAGTGATTTCCTCCATCCTGTGCTCTCTTTGATGAATGTTTTTTTAAAAACGTGGTCAGTGTCTGATCTTCCAGGACAAAATTCAGCCTGCTTTTCCCTTAACTTTGCCCCAATGTCTCCTTTGCCACCCACAAGAAGCAAACTCTGCAAAACTCCGAAAGGCAGCTGGGCACATGTCACATTTGGACTTTCCTGGTAATGCTGACTGCAGCGGTGCTCTCCCAGGTTTCATGAGCTTTTCTCCAGCTGCGCTGAAAGGTACAATGGATTTACTGGAATCACAAAATTTTAAGCAGGCCTTCAACTACTGCACTTAATTTTTCATCTCCCACTTCTCTGCTCACAACGCAAGCCATTTCCCAGGCACTAGTCCTTTTGCATTTGTATGCTTAGTGTCTCGGGTGTGTGCTCTCCGTACCTGTTTTTCTGACCTTATGGTATGTGTCTTTCATAGTGTCTCTCTCTGCTCATTATTAGTGAGTCACTGTAAACATTTCTGCTGGAACCAGAACTGGCTGAAAATATTCTGAAAGTGTTTCTTTTCTTTGTGTGCAAATGATGATTCATTAAAAACAAAGATTTGCAGAGCTGTTTGAGTTCCTAGATACTCTGTGGGGTAGATTTCTCAAATCTCTGATAAAAACTAGCTATAAAACCTACATCTGTTTCACCTAACTTTTTGCTTTTTAAGTTCCTGGGTCCATGCAGGACCCATGCCCAGGTGCTCTGGACTGTGCCGACCTGCTCCCCCTTGCCATGGTCTTCTTTCGGTGGGGCGGACAAGCTGGCTGTGTCCAGCCCTGCTCCTAGTTGCTCACTGCAGCTGGGGCTTAAGGAGCCCAGGGCTCGCTTTGACTCACTCAAGCCCTTCAGTTTTTCCAGTTGCACCTAGACTTTTCTCAGATTAGTAAATGGGCTAGTCTAAATGGGCTGGGAGGTCGGTGCAGTCACCAGAGACAATGTCATGCAAGGACATGAACCCAGATCTCAATCCCACATATGTTCCTGTTCTCATTTTTGTGTTGAGGTGAGAGAAAGGAAAGAAGGAATTGCGTTGTTTCTTCTTATGTTTTTCCAAATAGCTCATCTTTGTGCTGACAAAAAATAGGAATAATAGCATTTTTGAAATCTCAAATATTTTCACAGGAATGTGAAAAATCCTGCTTTTGTCCATCTTCACTTCACTCCTTGACAGTGGGAAAATTGTATTACTATCAGCTTCCTCAGCAGAGAATTGAATTTCTGTAATGGCATTGTCTGTGAAAGTCTCTTGGCACCTCTCACACTGGTACTGCTTTACTCTTTTCTTTGAACAGGCATTTTTCTACCTCTCTTTCCTGAGCGCTCCTCCTAGGGCTTGCTGTTTGATTTCTTTCCTTACTTTCGTGGAGTCCCCTGTATTTTTAGTCATCTCTGCTTCAGCTTTGCTTCTCAGGAAGCCACCCAGACTTACCAAGCCGTCACTGATACTGTCATGCAGGAGGGAGTGTGACACATGCTGACTTCTTGCTGACTTCTTGAAGTGGCTTTAGGTCTTGCAGCAGCTGAAAATAGTCATTCGGTTTGATTTGAAATCGTTGCCCCAATGTCCTGTCTATTAACCTTTTGCTGACAGTTTTCCTGGAGCTTCGAAGCTTGTTCCACTTAAATTTCATCTGCAGTTTTACCATACATTAACTGCAGACACTTCTGAACCCAACCGGCTGTGAGCTCTGATAACCTGGAGAGCTGATGTAAATCTGTTTCGGTACAGGAATGACCGACCTGGGTCCTACCACTCCATCTGGTGAACTCCAGTATAACCCTACTTCAGGGATACGTTTGGGGAAAATAGCAAGTTGTGATCATCCTTCCAGACACACCAGTCCGATCTCTCCAAGTCTGTTGTGCCAGGTTGCTCTTAACATCTTCAGCTTGTAATCTGCGTCCCCATTACCAAGCAGATGTCCTGCTTAGGAATATTGTCAGTCAGGTTGTGCATCAGGCTGTAGGGTTATTTTCTGAGCTCATTCTCAGAACAGGCTTCCAGCGTGCCACGTTCTAAATGGGCATTTTCTTGAAAACTCTAGGAAATCCAGCTCAGAGCAACAAGATACAAGTTAGCTCCCCGTCCATGATCAGCTTGGTGCCTTGGAAGCCCAAATGAAGACAGCCTTAGGCATGGTGACTCTCTTACCTCCTAATGAGTTATTACTTCTTTTATTTTTCTTGATTTTTTTCACACTGACATTAATTTACTTGTGCGATATCAAGATCTGACACGTTCACTTCTGACTCCGCTGAATGAACAAGGTCTAAATGGGAATGGAGAGCCACCCAAAGTCCTCTCCATCCCTAGAGGAGACTGTTGCAGGTTGGAGCTGAACTGCACACTGGGGGCCTCGTTCTCCGAGGCAACACAGCCAGAGGCCCTGCAAAAGCACAGCATGCCCAAAAACACATGTGGGAAGAGAAAGCCCGATCCTGGTGCTGCAAGTGCCATGCTTTGGAGAATTCAGCACCTCGGCAGTTAACACCGCACGTACAGTTCACAACCCCCTGGTGCTTTCCAAGTGTGGCTAATCACACAGCCCTCCTGCCATTGATGTGGCCATTCTCTTTATAGCTCTACTATGTTCAAGTTTCTGTCAGAACCAGAAACATGCCACACGCTGTTCTAATCCCTTTAGCAGTGCACAGACTCAAGCTCTCCGATAAAAGGGTGAGTGCCACCCCTGAACTTCTCTAATTCGTCACAGTCAACAGGATTTTTTCCCCTCTCTTTCACAGCACAGCAGTAACTTAACAAGCCTTTGATGCGCCGGCTGGTCCCTGTCGCATCTACAGGCTGATGAAAGTGCTGAGGGCAGCAGCGGACAAGGGATGTTCAGCTACAGAGAGTGAAAACAAGCTTTCCTCTTAGCTGTCCCCACCATCCCACAGCAGAGGGAGAAAAGGAGGGGTGAAGAGGAGATCTTTCCCAAATCCCCTCATATCACCCCTCCCGGCTCCCCCTAAAAGCAGGTTAGGTGCTTCTGTGTCCTGCAAGGCAAGAGGCCACTCGCTTCCCCCTCCCCTTCTCCATCCTCTGGCAGCATGGCGGGGAGTAAAGCATCCTCAGTCTGGTTCTGTCATCCTGGCAGAGTGGCAGGGTCTGGGAATCCCCAGGTCATCCCTGTTAGGTTTACAATTTGTAAACGCTTAGACAGATGGGCCTGGCTAGTTCCACAGAAATGCCATACAGGATACAGCGGGGGCCCTGCTGAGCAACATATTTTTTCCTCTGCGCCTTGTAAATCGCAGCCAGCAGTGAGTCCAAGCAGGTTTTTTTAGTCCTGTGTTTAGGAAATCTCTCTGCCACGACTGATGAAGAAGGAAGAGCTGAGTGTGTTTTGGGTGTTAGCATGAAGGTCCCTGCTCAGCTTGAAGCCAGTTCTCAGGTACGTGAAGTAACAGCTCACAAACTCAGCCAGAAGGACCCTCACCTTCAGGGGAGGCAAAGTTATTCCCAAAGAGCTTCCTGAAAGCAGAAGGGGGCTGTGGGCTCACTCTGCCCAAAGTCCTGCAATAGGTCCCACCACCTGCATGTGTGTCTCTGTGGGAACACAAGCTCATCAGCTGTGAGTAACTGATGGGATGTCTGGGAGGCCAGGACTAGGTTTTATGAGACTGTGCTTGGAGACCCATCTGTGCTACTTGCACCACTCCTGTAGACCCTCATCAGCTGCCAGCCCTTGCCATTTCCTTTCTGCCTGGCAAACCCTTCAGGCTCACCTAACTCCCCTCACCTACTCATGGCCCTCGGTGGTGTTTGGGAGAAGACAGAAGGTGAAGCTCAAGAACAGATTTCCCTGTGGGTTGGGAAGGACAGAGCAGAAAAAGACAGACCAGAAACCTCCCTGGATGAAGTTGCCTCTCCAGGCGCACATAGATGTGCAACCTCTGGGGGGTCAGCCAGGCTGCCCACAGCACAGCTGGGTGGCAGCCTGCCCAGGAGAAGGGCCGCAGCCACAGGCCAAGAGTCTCTCTGCTAACCAAGGTCGCACAGACCCGAGTCTCTCACTACTGGCATCTGGACCACAGAAGGCAGCGGCTTGTGTGTACGTGGCAACGTGCAGTTGCTTAGTTCTGTTTGGGGTGACTTGCTCGAGCAAGCGTGTGAGCAGCACTGCAGCCTGCCCCTGTGGGATGCCACTTTGGTACCCCTATCAGTGCACATACACACACACACCCCCTTTACTGCATCCAGATACCTCTGTGTTAGGTTTTAACCCACCTATGTTGGGTTTCAGCTTGCCGGGGAGTCCCTCTGAGGCCATCTGGTGCTCCCCACATACTGCAGTGGCCGCCTCTTGCTCCGCAGCTGCCGTGGCCCTGCTTGTGCTTGCATGCATCTGCGTGTGTGCATAGGTGTGTCACAGGAGTGGCCGAGTGACTGTGAGCCTGTAGGGGTGCACTGAGAGTCTGTGTGGCACCCAGGAGCCAGGGCCAGGGGTGGTTTAGAGGACACATGCTGGTTTCTCAGAAAGAGCTGTGCAAGTTCCACTTTCAAGCACTGTCAAGTCCATTTTAAGGGTCTAGAAAGGATTATGCACAGACACGCTATGTTTATTAAATACACATACCGTTTAACACCAGTCAGGATGGCTCTTTTCCTTTCAGGATGGTGACCCTGTTCTAGGGAAACTGATGAAACCCTACAGGAGGGAGCTCTGAGTCATGAGAGCTTCTCATGGAAACTTACTTCCTGGCCTCCTTTTTGCTGTGCACTGAGAACAGAAGATGAACTAAGGCACGGTGGAGGGCAGCTGCAATAGCATGAGCCCTCTGGAGCACGATAAGCAGTTTTCATTCCTATAAAGCATGCGGTCTTTCAGTATCTGTAGTCTTTCCTGCTTCTTATTTCTCCCCTTTGCCCTCCTCGCTCCCAGCCCTGCTCAGGGAGCAGCCCATGGTCTTTGGTCACACATCCATTCAGTAACTTGCAAGGTCCCATCATTTATAATTCTTAGACACACAAGCTGCCACTTTCACATACGGAAATTCCCAAAGGTCAGAGAAGGGAAATGGTTAATTCCTTTTATTCAATGCCTAACCTCCCCCCTCGTCCTCCACTTCCCACCCCCACCCTGTGTGAACAGGAAGCTCAAAAAGGAAAAGCTTTCTGAATCCAGCAGCTGGGAATGGAGGAATCCTGGAACTTTATGCTGCAGAAGCTCAGAGACAACAATAAAGGTTTCCCCCCATCCAAAGAGCAAGTATATATATAAAAGGAGTTATCTCTTCAAACAAACACATGGGGGATGGGAGGGGTCAAAATCCCAGCAGGCAAGTGCTGAATTGGCTAAAGCTCCCGCGAGAGCACGGGGAGACCTGACTGTGCCACAAGCCCAGTAAGCTGGAAAAGCTAGGGAGAAGCTGGCCAGGTGGTGCTCATAGAGGTGGGATTTGCATCTTACTCATGTCTTGTTTGCATTGCTGAGAGACATGAGTCCAAAAAACCCTCTTTCAAATGCTAAGTATCATGGTTGGACCTGAAGGTAGTGTGCAGGGATGTTGCTCTCTTTATAAGACCAGCCCCAGACACCAGCTTGCAGCCCTTTCAAGTGGGAAAATTGGGGTGACTGATATTTGGAGTTTTGCCAACCCGAGTAGGAAGATGAGGATGATTTGCTTAGAAAGTACCAGAGTGCCTGCCAGGACTAACGGGAAGCCAGACTCATGCCCCAAGGAGTTTACCCGCTAATTGAAAGCAGGAGCCTGTTAAAACAACTTTCCAAGAGTCTGGCACTGCGGAGCACATGCCTATGCTTTTGACACTGTGGTAGAGATTCCTTGAGATCCTCATGGGGAGTGTTAGGATGCCACAAAGTTTCAATGTGTAATGTGAACAAATAATCATCTGAGAGGCGAAGATAACAAGCTCAGTCACGTATTCCGCACTGAGGATGAAAGAAGAGGGAATTTGGTATGAATAAGGATTTGGAAAATATCCTCCCACTTCCAGTGCACGTAGCTTCAAATCAAGGGTCTTTGAGCCCGATGGTCAAAGGAGCTGCTAAAGTTACTCCTGTGCCCCCTCTGTGAGCGCCCATATGCGCTAGCACATATGCAAGCAAGAGCACACCTGCGGCAGGGTATGGGACCAACCTACACCTTCACAGGAGGGCAGATGCTTTCGGTGGAGTTTCACCCTGCACAGATAGAGCCTGCTGCTGCGACTCAGACCTGCTGAGGCTTGCAATGAACCTGGGCACTGTGTCCTTTAAGCCAACTCAAACACGATCAGCAGTAGGTTTTATTTCAGAGACCAGATTGAGGCGCTCTCAGATTTTGTAGCCTGCCACTGAAGTAATGCAAGCAGGAGCAACGTAGCCTGGTGGCTTTATCAAAGTTAATTACTGCTTAAAAAGCCTGCTCTAGACTAGCTGGGATGAGCACTGGCAGTTACGTGGCAAGAGGAGAGGCAGGGGCCTTGCACTTTATTTCTCTGCTGATCCCTTGAACAAACTGGGTCACCGCTCCATGGGGGTATGAAGAGCGGAGGGCTCCTTGGAGGAAAGAGGTACTCGCACTGATGCTCTTCCACAAACCGGAGGGCACTGCCCACCCGAGCGTTGCCCTCTTGTTCACAGTGCTTTGCTGTTTTGCCTTTCAAGACCTCAGGAAAATGAGGGGTATGAAAAGTATTTTTTTTTTTTAGCCTTCATGAAGTGTACAGTAGCGAGTAGATGCATGCAACCAGTGCCACCAGCAGCACTTAAATGTAGTGACCACTTGGTCCTGTGAATTGCAGAGTCCTGTTGCTCCAGTGTTTTTGAAGAGCTTCTGCAACTGGAGGAGGCAACAGTAAAAGAAAGAATGACCCAGTGGGCAGGTTATACCATCCCTCTGCATTTGTCACCCTGAATCTCCCTCTCAGAGACCAAAAGACGTTCTTGCCCCTGGCTTACCATGAAATTCATCAGATATTTCGCTTTCTGAACCTCTCCTCTTTACAAATTAGGGGCTCACATCTGTGGCACATGCTGCCACTGCCAGGATGCAATCAAATGATCAGACTCCCAGGCCTGCTGTGTCCCGAGGGAGCCAACCCCGGACTCTCCTGTGGGCCATGCCAGACAGCCCTGATGCCATCCCTCCCGCTGCTGACAGAATGGAAAGGGGCATTGGCAGCGCCTGCTCCCCTCCAGCATGCCCCGGCTGGGGTGGCCCTGGGGACTGTGGCCAGATGGCATAGCTTGGAGCAATCCCACCCCAGCCCCAAGGCACTGCTGGCACCGCATCAGCCCGGGATCAGACCACAGTGAGCCCTCTGCTCTGCAAGAGCTGTCAGGCTGGGAACCGGGAGCACATTTTACCTGGCAGCACACCCCCCAGTGCAGAAACGTCTTGGGGTGTTCTCCCCACCACAGCTACAATGCCATTTACTTGTTTCCCTCTCACCAGACCCCAGCTGACATGGACCTGTGGTTAGCAGGGCTGCGTGCTCTCCCATCCCCTTGCCCAGTGCATTGTTCTCCCATCCATCCACCAGCGCTGGGTCCATCCATCCATCCGTCCATCTGCAGGGTTAGAATCAACAAATCTCTGAGGGCAGGCAGCGTCCTGCTGTGTTTAAAGGGGAAGTAGTAAATGCTCACTGAGTCACTGTTGATGTAAATACCACATCATATTTGACAACTGCTCTAAGGCAAGGTTTCATTAGTAGTATTTTGCTATCTGACTTCAGGGACTGCTTTCTGAAGTCTTCCTTTTTTTTTTCTTTTTTTTTTCTTGCCCACTCTCTTGTTTGTAACATCCCCTTTGAACTTGTCACAATAAAATTTCCTTCCCCACTGATTTAGTCCTTTTCCACTTGGCACGCATGGACATTTTCCCTGCTGTTTCTATGGAACCGAAGTCCCCATGAGTCCCTTTTGTTTACTTCCTTGCAAGCAGCCGAGCATCGTCAGTGAGGTCAGAGGGAAGGTGCATGGCTCTGGGAATAGCAGGAGCAATGCTGCCAACACCAGTAGGCTGTAAAATTAACCTGCTTGACACCTATCCCATTTTCAGGCTCTCACTTTAAAGCTGCCGGGGTTTATATGTTTCCACCCACCGCTGTACTTCCTGATTCCAGCTAACACCTGAAACGAAAGGGCCAAAATAGTATGAGAAAGTCATAACATTTGTGCAGTAGCCAAGCCAGCGAAGATAAGGATGATAAAATGCCTCACTTCAGGAACAGGTCTGACTACCTCTGGGAGGCAGGACTCCTGTTGTGCCCTCTATGGCTCAGCATTGTGGCACTGGCTGGGTATGCTGGGTCAGCTCCTGCCTGTCCCACCACTGCCATCGCTCCACAGAGGCTCACCAAGCCCAGGGACCAGGAGAGAGCTCATACCACCTTCTCATCCAGCCAGCTGTTTAGTTTGTGAGAAGAGGGAGATTAAATGGACATGTTTTCCTGAAGCATCACTGGCCATTGCTGGAGAGGGGCTATTGGATTTTTCTGCTGCCATCTGAAATGTTCTGCAAACCCATCTCAAACTGGATGCTGGGAAAATGTTAAATAGTCAAGTGGGTCTCAGTAAACAGGTGAAGGGAAATCTGTTCGCAGCAGCCTGCGGGGGACCACTGGTTTCTCCCCCGTCGCACCAGGTGGCTGCACAATACCCCCGATTAGCACCGCCGACCCTGCCCGGGCCTGCGCTGCCGGCTGCGGGGACAGGTGACTGGGGTTAGCAGGGACCCCTCGCATCACCTTGGCTCTTCTTACACAGCGGGTCGTCTTTGAACTTTCGAGGGGGGTTGTGTGTGTTGTTTCATTGTCTCCCTGTTTGCAGTGCTGAACAACGGAGTGGTGCCTGGTTTGCAAACCCGCAAGCAGAGGAAGCTCCTGTACCTCGCTAGTTTTTACCACTGCTATAATTTTTACAGTGCCCTTTTAGCTTTTAGCCCTATTGCCCTCATGCTCCCCTTCACACACACCTCACACTGCATCTCTGCCTGCCCTGAATGCAACTGAGATAAGCCTATGCCCATGGGGGTCTGGCCCCACACACTTGAGACTTCCTCCTCCTCTCAGATCAGCATAAACGAGAAGCGTCTTGGCTGAAATGAACGGCCCATATACAGGGATGCTCTAGGGAAGACCAGCACAAAGGTGCCCGTGCTCCCTTTCCTCCACAGGCCAAACCAGGCGGGGATGCGCTGTCTCCCAGGAGGGCGGTGGGATGAGGAGGAGATCTGCTGCTGGGGCCAGGCTGGGTCCCTGCTTGCTGAGGCAGCCTGGCGTGGAGCCAGTTTGTCTCTGCCGAGGACATTGCCTGGCCTTTTGAATTTGTGTTTCCATTTGAAATATGCATATGTTTTGCAAAATACAATGAAGAAAGCTACATGGAATGTTTCCTTTTGAAAACATTTCTGTTCATGTTCTTCCTCACCTCCAGCTCCGTCTGTCCTGTCCCTCCCTCCACTCCCTCCTCCACGCTTCTGACTGCAGTGTTGATAAACACTTTTCATTAAAAATCACCTTAGAAATAGACAGTTGTTCTGACAATTAAAAAAAAAAATAATCCTTATTGTCGTGTGTTGCCCTGTTGCCACTGAACCCCTGCTTTCCAGGGAAGAAATAGGCACATATGGAAACCCTGGTGACAGCTCTTCAGCTCTGCTCCAGGGACCTTGTGGCTGCAACTGCCCGTCTCAGGCAGAGTCCCCTTTCCACCACCCATGGGAAGCTCCTGAAGGTGGGAGGGGATTAGAGCTTCATGCGAAACTTACCAAGGACTGCCATACCCACTGATGGGTATGGCAGTCCTTCTACCTCTACAGTGAGGTAGACGCAGAGGCGTATGTTGTGTGTATGTTATGTCAGTGCAGGAGCAGGTGGCCAGGAAACTCAAGGTGGCTTTGGTCCTCCTGAACCCTGGTTTTGTGGGTGTACACGGTGGAGCCTCACCCCACCATGCGCAGGGGCTGAAGGATTGATCCTCTTCTCCCTGATGAAGACCTGACTGTACTGCTGTCTCCTGCCTACCAAGGGCAAATTATGCTGGCAGGGCGCTACCACACGCTGATCTTCTCTGCCCAGTGAGGCTCAGTGTCACGGAGAGGGATCCCAAGCCTCCCAAAGCATCTCTCCAAGTTGGCACATGCAGCCTGGGTCATGAGGCTGCTTAGATTTCAGAGAGCAGCACACCCGCCAGGGCTGGAAAATTGAATTTATTCATGTAGGGCAAGTGTCTGGGCAGTGTCCTCCACAGGTGCATGGATGGCAGGCATGGTACAGGGGCCCTTCCTCCCATGACCTGTGGGCACGAGAAGGGATGAAGTATTAAATAATCTCCCTTTGAGAGAAGAGGAAGTGATGTTGGGCCAACCTCTGTTGCACACATCTAGAAGTGGAATTAATTTATTCAGGAAGAACAGTCTAGTATTTGGGCTTTAATGTTGTCAGCCTGGCCTAAAACTGGGATGCTCAGATGTAACCCACCACCAGGGTCCTTATCTCATGCTCAAGTACCACATTGCTGAAAAACAATCAGGAAAATGCAAAGAATAAAAGCTCTACCAAGAGATGCTGTGGCTGAGGTAGATGAAAAGATAAAGAGAGCAAGGGGGGGAGTGAAAGATATCACTGAAATCTAATCTTCACTAGATCTTCCATACTACCTGTGTGCAGAGTGACTCAGCTGGACACGGTCTGCAAGGCATCAAGCTCATCCACATTAACTTCAGAAAAACACAGTGTTCAGTGCCTGAAAGATTAAAGCAGTTTGGTGGTGGAAATAGGAAGCTGCTGAAGAACCGACTGATCGTGTTGCTTTGTATTAGCTCTTGCAAGAATATAGTAATGAAAGACTTTTCACTTCCTGAGTTCCTCAATATACTTCCTCTTACCTAATTTCTTTGTTATGTGAATACAATTTCTGTTCCCATGAACAAGGAGGATGCTTCGTTTTGGTTTCCAAACATTACTGGGAAGCTGGGTTTACGGTTTCATCAGTAATTACGTTCAGGTCTGGCTGTTGTGAGATGGAAATTGTTTCTATTTTTCTCATCACAGTCCTCAAATTCCTACCTGTTGGGTAGGGTGGGACAGGAGGGACATTGTTGGCAATGTCCAGGTGCCTTGGGAGCATAAGGCTTAATTTTAGAAATGACATCACTATTTATAGACCTAAATCCAAGTGACTTTCTCAATGATTAAGACCAGATCCTCAAAGACAGTCAGATGTTTCATTTTGAGTGAAATCAAGGGGATTACACACTTACATTTCTTTTAATATGGTCTTTTCCAACCAAAATGATTCTATGACATAAGTCCCTCTTGAAAACAGAGCACAAACTCTAAATCACACAGGCACTCTTGCAAGCAGAGCTTGAGAAGCCTGCTGCCAATCTCTGTTGTATCGGCGTACAGCCAGGGTAAGTGCAGCGAGGAGTTGGCCCAGAGCTAAAGCTGAGGGGAGGAAGTCCAGCAGCTTGTTTGTGTTCTCCAGAAGGCGAGCATAACTCACTAAACAAACGTCAGGAGGGGTCATGTCCCGCTCTCCTGGAAGCCAGAGGGGAGTTAACCTGAGAAGAAACCCCTGTCAAGAGATGAAATACAGGAGACTGAATTTTAAGAATATAAATGGATGGTTGTGTAACGACAGAGAAAAACGTCCAGAAGCTGTTGCATTGCAATTTACAACTCGCAAACTCTGTTATCGAGTGAGCATGTCTCTGCAGAACGTGCATACACCTCAAAGGGTCAAAGTTGCCTGCCTGTCTTTGCAAACGAGCTTCCCCCACAGGGCTCCTTGGAAAATACACCGCTTAAATCCCTAAAGCAACCAGCTGCTGGAATTTCACAATTTGTGCCTGAACCACTCCATCTTCTGCTCAGAGCCCCCTTCCATTCCTCTGGTTCTCCCATGTGCGTGCACTGACCTTGCCATTACCCTTTCACAAACCCCTCTGTACCTGCGGTGGCTTTCTTGCAGCCATTAGCCCTTTGCACTCACGGCGTGTGGCCTCAGCGAAAGCAGGGTGGCAGTCATCCACAGGCATGGCTGATGCTGTAGGGCTGCTGTGCAAGTGCGATGCTCAGAAGGGGAGGCAGCAGCAGGGACAAGGGGGAAACCCACTTCCACGCCACACCAGAGGCAGGAGCACATCAGCCCAGGGAGCAAGGAAATCAGTCATCCCCACTGCCCAGAACCTGCAGGGGAGATCAAAACTACTGCACCTATTTCTTTTTTCCCACCACAGCTGAAGCAGATATAGCTTGTGGAAGTGCCCCAGGTTCCTCCAAGAGCATTGTCTGGTTGGTGCTGGGCCCTGGGTGGAGCTGCAGCTGGTGGAAGGGCATGGGAAATGCAGACAAGGCAGCGCAGGTGTGGGCTGAGACCTGGGACTGGTCTTGGTCTGTTGCTCTGCTGCTGGCAGCTCTGCAGACTCGTTTTGTGTTGTTACATTGACAGCTTCACACAAACCCATGTGTTTGAGAGAGCGGTGGTTCCCCAGAGGCTGCAGTGTAAAGGGTGGGTATAGAAGACAGATGATCTATTTTCTGGTTATCCAGAGTCTAACTCTAGGTTTCCAACTGACCTGGGTGATCTTCTGCGTCATACACAGGGGTCTTGCTGTGGCAGCATGATTTGAACTGGCCTGTTGATCCAGCAGAAAACTAATTTACAAAAAGAAAAAAAGAAAAGAAAAAAAATTTCTATCAGTTCTTTCTGTAGCCTCCAGGATTGCATCTTCCAGGAGCGCAAGGGAGGTGCCAGGAACATGTGGCTAGGAGCAGGCAGGAAGAGTATGACCACCCCTTTCACCAGCAGCCCACAGTCAGATCAGATTAAGCCTAAATGGGAAACTGCACCCTGGGGGTCAGCAGATACTACTCCTGGTCATTGCGCAGCCCAAGTCCCCATTGTTCATGTCTATGTCGCATGGGTGTAACCTGACTGGTACTAACACAGCTACTTCTGCAACATCTCTACAGGTCCTGGAGAGAAGCAGAGGTTCACTGATTGAAAAGCGCATTGTCCTTCCAAGGTCTGAGCTTTAGCTCTGAATTGCACAGAGGATAGGCCACGAACGGAGTCAACACGATCTAGCTGAATTAAGTCAGCCAGAAGAAGCAAACACTCTGAAAACAGAAGGATAGATTCGAAAGAAGGAATGCTTGTGAGCTTTGCTAAGGAAATGAGAGCTCCAGGGATAAAATAATCAGGAATATTCCTCAGCCAGTTACAGCACCTGCGCTTTATCTACAGATCTTACACTTGGTGTTATTAAGGTCATGAGGCACTGCCAACTCACTACATAAGAGCAAAAAAGTGAACTGTCAGGATGAACTGAGAAACCACCCTGTCTGTCCTCAATTCTGGCTGACAGCACAGGTAATGATTTGTGATCTGATCAATATTCCCAACAATAAAAGCCTGAAGAGGAATTTCAGTAATAAAGCAGACAATGGAGTAGGGGTTAGGGTCCCCCCTTACTGACCAGTGCCAGGGTGTTTGCTGGTGGAAGGGAGGTGCCGATAACCTGGGCAGATATTCAGGCTTCCATTTGTTTTGCTGCCCCACTTAATCCTCGCGGTGGCTGAAGCCAGCAATGCTTCAGTTAGATTAATGAGCCGAACTAAAACAAACCCACAGGCTTCAAGTACATGCTCTCCTGTTTAACACTGTGAAGTCCACTACCAGGAACAGCAGTGTTCAGCTACAGCTCACCATTAGGAACCCCCTTTTCTTCCCTTTTTGCTTTTTTGGCAGTGACAAAGCACTGGTGAGAAGCCATGACCAGAAGCCCTGGTGATGGGAGCCTGTGTCTCCCCTTGGGTCAGGCAGGGAAGGATCTGAACTCCTTCAGGTTTTTGCGTGCTGCTGCCACCGCAGGCTCTGCTCCCAGCCAAGGGGGGCTGGGAAACGCACAGCAGCTCAGCTGGCTTCAGGGAGCAGCTGCTGGAGGAACCGAGGGCAGAAAAGCATTGTCTTGACCTTAAAGATCCACCATTAAGCTGAAATATTTCTTTAGGGTTTTCATTTTGATGTAGCTGTTGTTCACTGATGATGGTAAAAGGTTTTCTCTGTGTTTTGTTTACGGTACGTTAAGGGGACCAAATCTCCCCTTCCTGTGTTCCTCAGAGATTCTGCCCAGATATTTTAGGAAATCCTGGCACTGAAGACTCATGAAGCAGAAAGCTGAGTTGCAACTGAAAGAAGAAGGGATGTGAGTAAAGGCTGTGAGTAAACAAAAAGTCATTTTTAAGAGGGACTAAAAAGAATTCATCTCAAGGAGGAAAGGGGGAAAAGGAAGGAAAGGAACTTCCCTCCTGCCCCCACTCTCTGAAAAGCATAATTTCTCATCAAAGCAAAATGAAAGGCTCATGGCTGAGCTAAAATGAAGATATCCTCTTCTAAGAGAGGACTCTGAAACATGTCAGTAGAGACAGCAGCTCTTCATGCCAGCGGAGGTGAAGAGAGACTGCCTGCAGCATGGGGGTCAGCTAAGCAGGTGGAGAGCACAGGAAAGGCAACTCCAATAGCTGGAGAGTCACTATCAACTAATTTTGACTATAGAAAGGATTATCCCAGCTTGGCAATATTTCTGTGATGCTGCAGAAAGTATGTCCCCTGTTCGAAAGTGCAGCCGATGGGAGCACAATTCCTTCCTCCTGTAAATAGGTCGTTCTCCGTGGCAAGGCACTGCCAGGTGATCCGTTACTGAAATCTTCCTGCCTAGAGCTAGGGACCCCAATTCAAGAGAATAGAAAGCGCCTTCTGTCACACTGAGTGTTTCACCTACACTCCGGCTGGGAATTCCTGCGTACAATTTCCACGCGTGTGCTGTGAGTGGGCTCCGGCTGCCAGCTCCATGTTGAAGAAGAGGCTTTCCTGCCACTGTTCACCTCTGCATGGTTTGTGGAGTGCCCACAGGATACGTGTCTCATCGAGGAAAAGCCCACGGGGCCAAAAAGCTGGCTCCTTACCTAATGGGGCTGCCAGGGGGCTGGGGAGGCACCCACCCAGCACGCAGCTGGAGGGCAGGGAAGCAGCCCCACCACGGGGTCTGCGTTACCTGCAGCTTGCAGATTCAACGTACCCAGCTGTGAGGGAGTCACAGAAAGGAGAAGCTGGGAAAGCATCGTGTCCTGACCTCACAGCACTGCTAGGGAAAGCCCAGGAGTTTTAGAACAAACAAGTAATTAAAAAAGTCATCTGAAATCTCGTGAGTTCTTTCCTCCCGAGTAAATTCTTTGCTTGTAGGCTTCTCCACAACTGTGGAAAATCTGTGACCGCCCGCTGCTAGTGTAGTAAAGGAAACTTGGGGGAATTTCCCCTGTCATGCTGAAACTCAGGGGCCATTTATTGCGTTATGATTTGGCAGATGAAGCTCTAAGAAAAGATTTCCTTCTCTTCACAGATGAGCAGATGAGCATCAGCTCAGTGTAATTCCACCACAGCCAGGAGTCTCTGGAAGAAATTGAAATGGGAGTGAGGCCAGAATTTTCCTGCAAACAGAGTGCCAGGATCATTGGACCATGTCTCTTATTTGCGCTGGTGTAAATCAAGATGTATATTTATTGCAGATAGCATGAAGAGCTGACATGGAGAAAGATCAGAGGCTGGATATAACTAACACCAGAAGCTGCATTTACGTCAGCTAGAAAAGGCTATCTTTGCCTGGATATTGTGTCCAGGGTGTTCTGTATCTCTGAGGTTTTATTTTCCTTTTCCTAACCATAAAAATTATAAAATGAGATTAACATAAAGATAAGAGGGATAAGGCAGCGCCCTGGCTGAGCCAAGGGGGCTGGCACTCAATGCCTGCCAGCTCTGAAACTCCTTCCCCTTCCTCCTCCACAGCAGAGGACCTTTAGGGCAGCAGTGTAAGGCAGTGCGTAAGTATTGCCCCAGGCCCTGAGGCGCTACCAAAAAAAGTCATTTCCCTGAGACCCCGCTGCTTTATGAACCTTGGTTTATTCCTGAACACCACGGTGAATATCTGAAGCAACCCAGCTGAAGCCAGCTGACCAAAACCTGTGCTGGATTCCTGACTGCAAGGGCTGAAGTCCACCCCTCACCATCACAGGGGATGCAGCGTTTCAGCAGCGCTGAAGCAGCGCTGCGGCTCGGCAGCACCAGGGTACATGACCTCCATTGCAGCTTTTGCTGACTGAAGCAAGAGGACCCTGCGGTACAGTAACGGGGCTCTGAACTGGCAGGGGGTCGGGCACAGGGCACCGGGTACGTGGCTGCATCCAGCTCTGGACCAGTCAAAGCACAGGCAAAAAGTGAATCTGAGTCTACCACATCTGCTGGTGTAGGACCACGTGGACATACTTGCAGCCCAGAAGGTGACACCACCCCAGGGTACAGCACAGAGCAACAGCTAATGGCTCCTGGGGAGAGCACTACAGAGCAGCACACCGTAACTCCCCTAACCCTAGAAGTGATGACTCTGTTGATCTTTGATAGTAAAAAAACAGCTGTCAGAAAAGCAGAAGACAATCGAAACAGCCACTTAAATCAGTGTATCGTACTCACGAGAGTCTGACTCCTTCAGCTCTACAGGAGACACAGCTGTGTTATTTTACTACCATAGCTTGGAGATTATTTATATGTACAGAATATAATTTTTAACTCACATTTCAGGCATCTGTGTTTACTCTGCTGGAAGCAGGTCAAGCTAGGAAATGTTCTAGTTCATGCTGACATGTACAGAAAGCTGTTCCCTGCTTCTGCTGAGACCCTCTGAAAAGAAAATACAGCAGTTTGGAAATAACTCTTGAAGTGAGAACTCTGTGTTGTTTCTTCATGTTAGAGCACAGGAGGAGCACAGGGAAAGGTAAGTCATATGGGCACGTAGAATTTGGATTCTCCGAAAATAAGTGGTGGTAAATAGAGGCACCACATGAAGGAACTGCAATGTGTCCTCCACAGAAATATTACAGCCTTTTGCACATTCAAGCAATTTCCCTCTTGCCCTTGTTCTTGGGGTCAGTAGCAGTGTGAAGGAGAGAGAGTCCTCTTAGTGAAACTTGGTGTACCTGTGTCCATATCCACTCCAGGATAGAAACACCCTGAGTTTAAAAATCATCTCTCTTGTGAGAGGCAGTTCCCCTTCACTTTCATCACAAGTGAGGGAAAGACAAATGGTGCCATGGCATCACCTTGCACAGCCCAGGGATGGAGACAATGTGAATGCAAAACCAGACCAGACCAGGCTGGGAAACAAGAGCAGAATCAGTGCAGGACTCAGCCAGAGCTTTGTGGAATACTAACATCTGCAATAAAACTCATCTTTCTGTATCTACATAACCTGAACTCCAAGGTACCAAAGACAGTCATTGCTGCACGGGTGTCATAGTGGTTGTATCAGACACCACAAGACCGGTAGCTACAACGCAAGGAGATTTCTGGCACCCCATGGGGAGGTCTTCAAGTGTACTTGAAAAAACTTGCACATTTCTGGGGAGCTTCCCACCGAGCAGCCTGTGGTTGAATGGTTCCTGTACTGTGTGGGCAGGGGCTGGAACCCTCTGCCGGGGCCCTCTGGGCAACACCGGCACTTGGCGAATGACCAGCACCCTCTTCCCAATGGGCTCGGCGTGCCATTTGCAGAGCCAGAGGTGGTCAGGCCTTGAAGTGGCAGAAGTCTTCCTATGAAATCTTGTTTCTAGGCTACCTCTCCCTGAACTCCTTCCACTGAACTAATTAAATGCTGATTTACAGGAATGGTATTTGTTTGCAAGCTATTGTTGTTAGGGATCGGCCAGGATAACAAAAGGTCTCTGCAGCAGCTCAGTTGCACAGACGATTTCAGGGACTCAGAGATAATGGCCCCACAAAGAACCGTTCCCATGGCTGGGCTGCCGGTATCAGCCAACGAGAGACGACAGCAATATATCCACCTCGGCAGAGTTGCTATGTGCAGCTCCAGAGATAAGCGCTCTCGCCAGCCTTTCACACATCCATATATATTACATTTTGCTGCCATTTTCAATGGGGAAAATAGCCCTAAGGAGTACTACTCTTCACCCCATGTAAACTCCCATGTTTCAGAGATTTCTGAGCTCCTCAACAGAGATTAGGACTGGCTGCCAGTGATTCACACACCTCTGTCCCCAGTGCTCCCCGATGAAGATGTCACTGCCACCCTGGGAACCTGATGCATACCTGTCTCTGCTGAGTACAGCCATGAACTCCCGGGCAGTTAGATTAGGACTGAACTAACTGGGAACGTCTCACTAACGGCACTCTTGCAAAATATTCCCTAAAGGGCTAACCCTGGGAAGCCAGTGCACCGTAGCTTTTAACACTCACACAACGCTCCTTTCCTGGATCCCAATCTGTGGTCATGAATGCGGTTGTACAAGCTGCCGCAACTATGATACTCATGGACCAGTTTCTCGGCAGAGCTGCCGGCTCCCCTCCACCATGCTGGAGCTGAAGAGGTGCTCCCCGCAACGCTCTCTAGATTTAAACTTTTTGGGTTTGGGGCTTGTGGGTGGCTTGCAACAGCACTAAGAAAAGAAAACCTGGTTCAGACACTGATTTGATCAGAACACCTGAGGAGGGAAAAGGGATACTTTTTGCTAGCCAGAAGCAAATGCAGTTGAGGTTATTGCACAGTAGCACTCTTACCTTACAGCCAAAGTAATCCTTTCACATCCAGCAACAGCAGACAATGTTACCTTAACATTATAACGGTATTTCTGAGTGATGCACTCACTGGAGGTAAATGATACCAATCTGTTTTACTGAGCTTGTTAAATCCACGTAGACCAAATGTGAAGTGGATGTGTAGTCCCCTCTGTAAATACCCCTCAGCTTTAACATTAGTGCTAAGAAAGCTGAAAATGCTGCAGTGGAGCTACTTCCCTGGTGCAGATGGTCGTATGGGGAAGCTACTGTGAAAGCACCAGCCATTCCCCATTCTAATTCAGGCACCGCCTGTCCCACTTCCACATTAGAGCCCATCTCCTGGTTCCGTTGTGACCATTGGCTTGTCCACTTGCTTGGCAGGGGAATATCAGTATCAGGCCAGCTGAAAATTTCACTCCAGCCCTGGAAACAGCAGGTCTGCTGCTAGTAACATCAAACAACTGCATTAAAACCCAGGAGGCTCTCAAGGAAAATATGAAGGCTAAATGGATCATCTGCTGATGTCCAATAAAGTTTAAAAGTCTACAGTCCATAGAGTGTGGCCATGGTTCACTGGATCCTGGATCCTGAGGCTCCCAGACTCCACATTAAAGAAACAGTAGGGAAAAGCATTTCATAGACTCCTCTGATATACACCAGCCTTCCCAGGGATGGCCTTTATCTACTGCTACGGTGTGCTTTCTTCACGGGCTGCCTCCGAAAGATGATTTACTCTGCCAGGCGCCCGCTGCCTGTCCTCAGCCTGTGGTGGAGCGCTGCCGTTTGAAAGTGTGGTACCCCACCAAGACCCTCCTCTGGCGGGCGCAGAGCTGGCAGCGCTCTGCTGGGAAGTCTACCTCCAGAGGCTCTTTGGAAAGTGCTTTCCCACGCTGTGAACCAGCGCACTCAGCAGCAGTCACCTGTATCTTGTAGTCTTTAAATGTCTCAAAACAAAGTAGATTACATGTAGAAAGCAACCTGGGGAACTGTTGTGGGGGAGCATCCTTGTGTGGGTTGTTATTTTCTCACCAGGTGCCTAGTTTCTTTCCTTGTGATCTTCACCAATATTTCTAGGAAAAAAGTGCCTGTTCTCTATCCTCTACTTGGAGAACTCTAAAGACATGAAGAGAGAACAGCACCAGGGAAGATTTCTGATATGTCTTCGCCAAAGTCCTTTCTATATGGGGCTCTATTCTTCCTTAGTAAATTGCATGTTCTTCCTCTCAGAGAAGGTAAAACCATATAAAAAACACAACCCTGATAACGTGCATAATAATAACCATGTTTGTAATATAACAGCAAGAAGGTGACAAAGCCATTTTAATTGAGGTTGTCCTATCTGCCAAAGTCAGGATGGATGCAACTCCAGGCAAGGCTGGAAGCAGGCTCAGCAGCTGTTTGAACACTTCTAGATTTTGGGGACAGGAACCTCTATTAGCACCCAGGGACAGCAGTAGTAGTTAATTAGCACAATAGTAGTTGTGTTAATGGTAAATTACAGCACGACTCCCTTAGCTCTCCAGTGAACACATACCTCTATCTAATCAGCTGCATTACGTCATCCTGACAAGGGGAAACCTTAGTTTCCTAGTTCAGCATCAGAATCACTGAAGATCGGGCTTAAAATGTTTAATCCCAGAAGATGTCAGCCCTACATATAAAATTGTTTGCAGAGTGAAGAAGGACACCAGCAAGTCTTGAATCTATTTTAAGTGATTACGGACCACACTACAAATAGATAATTCCACATGCTGTCAGAAAGATGCTCCTGTCTTTTCAGTCTGGCTAGCCCATTAGTTCTGTAACATACTCCACGTGTACAAGTGTTTTCACTCCCCAAGTAAAACTTCTCTGTCTCTTGGTCTCCCTATTTAAACACATCATTCCCCTCTGCAACACAATGCCCAGAATACAGGATAAAAAGAATTGTTCACCTAAGCCAGCACAATAACCAACCCCAGCAGATAAGCTTGTTTTATGCCTGAACGTCCTGACTTTGCCTGTCCGTCCCACCCATTTATTGCAAAAATCACAAGCAAGAACATACAAGATGTGGAGCCAGTTAACTGCATGGGAATACAATGAGCAACAAACAGTGGATTCCAGGTCAGAGAAAAGTCTCTCATTTGCTCTGTCACCTAATTGAAAATACTTCCCACAAACAATATGGAGTGTTGGCTGCTGTGTAAACTTCAGCTGCACTAAAGGCACTCCATGTTTTCTCCTCAACTTTCTCCAGCCTCTTGGCCAAAGACAGAAAACTAAAATAATGTAAGCCAAGTTCAAAAGGGTAATGGAGCTTCAGTGCCGAGCATTCTCCAAATCCCTCTTTACTTGCCCCCCAAAAGCCCAACAGTTTTGTATAAAGATGATCCTGAGAAGCACCAATGAAAGCACTATGGAGAGGTGATCAATGACTTTCCGATAAGACGCTGTGGGGAGGCTCAGGGAAGTTCCCTTCTTTGCTAATACAGCAGCTGCAGCGGCTTCCTATCTCCCATAGGCAGCTCTGGAGAGCAGCAGTACAGCCAGGGGCCAGAGTATGTGCAGGACACCCAGAGCTGAGGAGGAGGCTAGCTGTCGCCTAAAACCTAGAGAAGTAAAGTATCGAGAGGCACCTGCTTTGGATGTAGAAGGTTCCCTGGGATCTTTTAGCTGGGATCCTGCAACTCTGCATTCACCATTCATTGTATCTCACATACATGCTGGAGGACGTTACCCCTCCTGTTGCCACAGAGGTCTTCCAAAATTGGCTGCTTCCAGCTTTCTTCTTCGATACTGCACTTCCTCTCCAATTCTCACATCCCTGTGATCTCCAGCCAGCAGTTGGCAATGAAGATTTCTGAGATGCCTCTACAATGAGTTGATCTACAGACATATAAAATACTGATACTGTATAATACATCTAATGAAATACAAACAGATGTCTAGAGAGGGGAAACAGAAATGCTGCTGGGTTCTGATTACATTTCCTTGCTTGCTCCTTGGTTGCTTAAAATGCCCCAACTGTTCTTCCAAGCTTAATTTAGCAGCACAGTATTAGGTAAAGAGATAACTAGTGACTGTTCACAACCCTCCACATAATGTTACTCTCCCACACTTGCAAACTTCAGTGGGAATCAAGCCGTAGAAAACTTTTCCAGCAATCTGTCCTACCTGACATCCGACCTTTGCATTAGCTTTTCCGTACGGCACACTGACTTGAACTATGAGCTCCCTTTCAAAAAAAAGTCTAAAAACACCCTACCTCTTCTTTAGTGAGGACACCACTTAGTCCTTGACATTTCATACAGCTTGCAAACATCTTGCAGCAGCTACTAACCTTTGGGGTTATTTTTTTTCCCCTAGCAGTCACTGTAGCTAAACAATTGAAATCTCCTGTAGAAGGTAGTTGGCAAGCTGTCAGTAAGAGAGGAACAGCTTCTATAGGAAGTTCTTCCTTTTGCATTTGATGCTATGGACCAGAGATCGTGGCATAATGGTAGTTCACACTCATCTAAGAGAAATCAAGTGATAACCCCCTTCCCAGGTGTGGCACAGAACAGCCCCCAGAGTCTGCTGGTACTGCTAGGCCAAGTGGTCTGAAATCATAGACCTCCCGGTTCTCTGAGCACTCCCAGACATCATCCCTAAATACATGATCTTCATCACAGCACCCTTCCCAGCTCTGAATCCAGTCCTCTGTAAACCGCCTCTACCTAGTTTCTGTTTCAGTGCCCCAGCAAATCTGCACTGGGACAAGGCAGATGTCAACATGTACAGTGTAGGTACCTGAACTTCTCCTACCCCTTTGTTTTCCACCCTTTCCCCATATTGACTGGAGAGTCTGCCCAAATGATCATAGAATCACAGAATATCCAGAGTTGGAAGGCACCCATAAGGATCATCGAGTCCAACTGCTGGCTCCACACAGGAGCAGCCCAATCAGAGCAGGTGACTAAGAGCATGTCCAGACACTTCTTGAACTCAGCCAAGCTCGGTGCAGTGACCACTGCCCTGGGAAGCCTGGTCCAGTGCCCGAGCGCCCTCTCGGTGAAGAAACTGCCTCCATCTCCTGTGTTTCCCCTGGAAATATGTCTGACCTGGATCAATTACTGGCTGCTGTTCTTCCCACATGCCTATTTGAGATATGCCCAATTTCTTCTCCTCCAAGCACGATGTCTTGGGAGTGATCTGTCACTTAGGCAGCTCAAGGGCAGCTTCTCTGTCACTGTGACCCTGGCAGCTCCCTTAGCTACTCCCCTTCTCTTTCCAATTTGAAGAGCTTCTCTGTTCTCCACTTTGCATCCTTCCCAACCATGCCATATGTATAGCTTCCTTTTCCAGCCTTTCATCTAAGATTCCTGCACAATGATGAGCGTCTGTAGATGTTCATCTCCATCTATCTTTGCCCTGCTTTGTTTTGTTCTTAATCCAACAGTCTCCCCCGGGTGCATGGATTTTATCCTGTGGTCTATTGCATCCCAAATTTCATCACTCGTCGTTCCTTGACATTGAGTCATTCCCATTCCTGGATAAGAGAAGAACAAGACTTGCCCTTACAGTGAAGGGTACTGGAAATGCTGTCCTCTTTTGATTCAGGGAGTGAGGAAATCCATCCAAGAGGCAGTGGATGAAACCTTTCTCTGCACTGCCAGAGCATCACCTAGGAAAATTACCGCTACTCATAAAGTATTTAATTTTATCAAAAAGTAGTGGTTTTCATCCTCAGGAGCTTTAGGTTCTTTACTGGGCTCAGAATTGAGTTTATGGCTATTTGTGATGCCTAAGGTAAACTTTAGCACCCATACAAAATGCACATTTTCCACAGAAGCTTTGCCTTGGAAAAGAAAATAAATTACAAGATTAACAGAAAGTTGAATTTTAAAATTAGTAATGTTACCATCCCTGTGCTGGACCTTTTCCTGATGACAGACTAGTCCAAGAGAAATTCCAGGCCAGCAACTGCCCGCAAATAATTTTCTATCTAAAAGGTGAATCATTGCTTTCAGACACAGAGGAAAAATTGCTAAAAATTTCGGTAGAGAGCCCCAGGCACAAAATCTCAAGAAACACATTTGATTTGATTTAGAAAAAAGACCTAGAAGATGATGCTGGAATCCCTACGAAGGGCAAATCTGGATGCTTTTTTGCACCTTAGCATCAGCCCAGGTGCAGTACTTCACTTTTATATTTACCTATTTGTATAAGTCTATGGTGGGCTTTTTTTTCCCTTTTGCTTCCGATACATTGGATCCTAGTTCATGATGATCCTGTGATGTTTGGCACACGTATTGCCGGAAACCTAGCAGATTGAAACGATCATCTCTCAACCTAATAACTTGACAGCTGGTTTCTGAAAGTGAAACTGGCACAGGGGCAAAATGTCAGTGGTTTTAGGCACAGTTCAAATGACTGTTTCTCCTTTCCACACGCAGTCCAGTTCATTTTCAGAAAAAGAGACGCGCTTTCTCTTAGCTGTTTCTTCCCAAGAGTACAGAAATACCGTTAATAGAACAACTGCTTTATCAAGTGCAAACAAATTCAGCTCTTGGTCTCCATCTAATCATTAATACAATGTTTATCCATCCCATGTTGCAAGAACATAATGTGTTCCAAATGGGAGTTCTTGAGAAAAAAAAGGCCTTCATTGCCAACCCTTCCCCCTCCTCATGGCGAATGCTTTTGTTAAGAGCTTCAGGAACTGGAATTTCTCTAAGCAATATCCTATCAACACAATCTAGCTCTCCCCCAACCCCCTGCCCTGTACGCACATTTCAATTAAAGTTACAGAAATCATGTGTTGCACAATGCAAAGACACTTGACTTCTCTCCTTCATAGTATACGCGGAGGAAAGCCCCTTTCTTGCTTCCCCTCATTCCAGCTTGAGCCTTAGACATTCCAGTAAATAAATCCAGTATTCACACTGGAGAGGGACATCAAACGTCTTCAAGTCATCCACCCTTTTCTTAATTATTTTGTACCAAAAAGGCCAATGAACGCTTTTTTTTTCTTCTATGGCTTGAGGGGGTGTTTGTTATTTAATGTTTATTGAGTAATACCACATTTCCTATTCCTGGAATCTTCCCATTCTTGCAACGCTTCTCTTCATGTGAGGATATGTGGCCGCGTTTCCTCAAACCTCTATCAGGCAGCCAGGCAGGAGAGACACCGCAGGGTAAAAACCAGTGGGTGATAGTGAAAAGTGAAATTTCAAGGCTGAAGCACCTGAGCAACACAGAAACAGGACATAAGACCACAGTTTCCCTCCTTCTGGTGGAAGACCTTATTTGGTTAGACAAAACTGACTTTTTCACATTCTTTTCCATCGCCTCATGACATGGTGCCGAGTGTGCTTCAAGCAGAGGGAACGGGAGAGAGGAGATGCCGTGGGTGAGCTTGGCACAAGGTTTCCCCTTTGCCAAACCATGAAATGGCCTGAGGAGGGAAAAAATCCTTCACCGTTTAATCTGCAAACTGCTGAAGGATTCAACCCAATACCTTTGTTTGAGAGGGAATGAAATGAAATATACAGAAGCATAAGAGACCTCTTGTGTCACACAGTCTCATCCTCTGTAGTTGCAGGCACCAAGCACAGAATGATTTTCAAAACACACATAAATCATCTGCTTTTGCTTGGAAGGGAGATAGGAATTACTACAATGTTGCTCTTAAAAAAAAGATTAATGATCCTTTTTCTATTGCAGAGAGGAATGTAATCTATGAATAACACTGCTGTTCCCCAGATTGCTCAAATGAAGTGGATTGTTATTCTTAAAAATTTAACCTTTATTCCAGCTTTAGATTCTTAAGCCTCCAGCCAGCAGAGTGTATTAGTCTTGTTGACTAAATGAGAAAAAAAAAATAATCAATTATATCAGATACTTCCTTTTGATCTAGATTTTTATAGGCAAAGATAAAATCACTTCTTAACCTTCTTCAAGGGATATATTTGCTAAACTGAAAAGCGTGGCTTTCATATTGCAGATTTGTTATTCTTCTAGCTCTTATCTGACCCATCTGTAATTTTTCAACCTCCTTCAGCCTCTCTAAGCATGAATAGCAGAGCCAGACCCAATATGCCATTGTGGATCCCACCACTGAAGTTCAGAGAAGTGGATCCTCTCTGTGCCCTCCTGATGCACCCTGATTTCCCCTTTTGCACACCACAAGGATAGTATGGGCTTTTTTTTTTTGCCAAAGTGTCACGTTAGGTCATCATGCCCAGAAGTTAATCTTTAACTATTCCCATGTCTTTCCCAAATTAACATCTTTCAAGATGCCAGTCCCATGAAAGTGATGAGTTCAATAGGCAGTGAGGTGGCAGGAATAAACACCATACAGATAAGTTTTATCTTGGTCACTGAAGGAATCCACCGGCTAAAGCAGAGTTGAAGAGTTAACAAAGGAAATCCCAGATAAAACCCTGCTTCCATCAGTCTTGTCCAACAGCAGCAGTCAAGGACATGCTAGCAGTCCCAGAGTCAAATCTTAACCTACTATTGCAGAATTTAAAATTACTGTGATCTACTCGATCACCTTAAAACTCATGCACTTCAGCGAGAGATTGGAAAAACAACATGGTTGAACCCAAAGGGTTCAGCAGCCAGGGGAAAGAATAAACCACTTTCAGAATCTTCTTCCTAATAAACTTAGAGAAAGAGGGGGAGTTGGGTGGGACATGACGTGCCAAAAGGTGAACCACAAGTGCCAGTAGTGGAAAAGGAAAGAGTGGGTCATCTCTGGATAGCACAAAAGCACCTTTTTGCCCCAGGAAAAGATGCGACTCTGTACAGCAGTAGTGTGTGGTGACCTCTTGTGCCTGCTGTAAAGAGGACTGGGACACTGTCCAACCTTTGTAGACAAAAAGAGACTTACACTAAAGCATGATCTCTTTCTTGTAGATGATGCAGACTTAGGTTTACCACACTCATCTCTCTGTCCTCAACAGCCAGTCCATGGGAAGGATGAACTTCCTAGTGCTGGCGTCTATGTCTGACAGGCAGTGGTTATGTTGATGGACGTAAAACTGTGGTGACGAGAGCAGGAAGACATTGCCAGTTTAAAGCAGATTCAAGCCCAGAGTAAAGATCAGATTCACTCTGCATCCATACTGCAAATGCACCATCCTGGGAGAAGAGGTCTGAAAGGAGCACTCTGGTCCCCAGCCCACCAGGAGATACTCCAGCTCACTCCTCACTCAGGGGGGAAATCATGGACCTCAAGGGGCCAGCACACCATGCCTTGTCCTGCTCCCATGCCTCCTCTCCAAATCCTGCTGTGGCCCCAGACCCAGTGACTCTCTGCCCACAGGTTTCCAGCCAGCCTTGCATCCTCCAGCACAACCCACCTGGGGACCCGGAGAAGCCAGGGTGATCCTGACAGGGGCCCTGAGAAGGTTGGAGAGCCTGGCCCCATGTTCCCATGCTGACACACACCGTAATAGACTTCTCACTAGATGGAGCTAGCAGATGGATGCTGGCAAGTCTGTCTTCCCTCCTGGAGGTGCCCCACAGCCAGCACCACATGGAGAGGGGATGTGATCCCATGCAGAGCCCCTGGCTCCTCAGAGCTCCTCCATGGAAAAGGAGAGATCTTGTTATGCATGGAGGAGAGGAAGTTTCGATGACTAACGGTTTTGCTCATGCAAATTCAGAAGAAGATATGAATGAAATTTTCACAGAAGTTCTGGAGGCAATGGATTCAAATGAAATTGGGGAAAAAATAACACTGCTACAAAGCCAGCTGCCCCTGGTACAGGAAGAGCCAGACAGAGGAAGAACTGGGATGGTGCTGGAAATGCTGCTGCCCACAAATGTCCCAGCAGCAATGAGATAAAGCTCTGGAGTAAATTTCCATTGTCTTCCAAAAGCAAAGTAAGCCTTTGGGGGGTTGCTCAATGCCAGCTCTGCATAGGCAGGGAGAGAGCAGAGGCACGGTACAGGCCTAAGACAACGCATCTGGGGTGTCCAGAGATTGTGTGTAAATTCAGTCACATTTAAAACTGTTGCATATTATGCACTGGAAGGTGGTGGAGGTGAGGGATCCACAGGTCACCTCCATCCCTGGCTCACAACACCGTCTTGTGAGGCAGCCTGGTTAAATACCCCAGTACTACCCAGAGTACACATCCCACGTTCTCCCCTTAGTGCCTCACATCCCAACCAGCCCAGAGCCAGAGGTCCCTCCCTAGGTGCCTGTTCCCTCCATCCCAGCTCCCTGCTCCCACCACTGGCCCAAAACCCTCCTCTCCATACTGGTGCTGCAGCTGCTGCTCCAAATCTCTCACCAGCTGGGACACTTCCATATTGCCATCCCCACTACTTTGGTAGATCTAAACCTCTGGGCCATTCTAGTGCTTTGCTGAGTGCTGGACTTTTCACACATTTTCACAGCTTCTGTTCTTCATCCCATAACCTCACTAATGCAGTCACGGTCTGCTTTGAAAATCAATACCTGATATTTGTTAAAGTCTATTTGCAGAGGAAAAAAATGAGATTCAATAGATATGTCTTAGCAGAAAGCCAGGTGAAAACCTACAGCATGACTCACAAGGGTGAAACTGGTAATCAGCTCAGAGAAATTCCACTTCCTATCCAAGAAGTCTGTTCCGAACACTTTCTGACTCATTTGTTACTGTGGATGATTTCTGAGGAAATGTTAAAATTGGTCAAGGGGCATAAATTGGTGACTAGTACTAAAAATGAAGCACCAACCCCTTGCTGAGCATGAAAGAGTGGCGAGTACTCCTGGGACCGTTCTTTCTCAGATATTCAAACACCTTTGCGGGTTTTCTGAAAGGAGTCAGCATTTTATCAAGGACATATGATGCGCTGGTTATTAGCCAGACTTCAGTGAAATGCACATTCAGCTTTGATCATTTTTAACAGATTTTTTTGTTTTGTTTTGTTTGCAAGCACGTGCCCCAGAAAGGCAAATGGGTGGGTGGCTGTGGGCAGAAAGGTGCTGACCCAGCTCAACACTGGCGTAGCAGCTTCATTTTCAGTTTTGGCTTCCCTCCCTCCAGGGGCACCTGTGCACTTTCTGCACCACAGGTCCACAGAGGAAAATCAGGTCACCCTTTGACAGGTTATCTTGGAAGTAGTGGAGTTTGGCTCTAGGAGCCAGCGGCTCTTATTCAGGTGCAGATACCTAGCTTGATCATCAGCACCAGCCGGTCTCTGCCTCATCTGCAAAGCAAACTCAGGTCTGGCAGCATCTAAATTAGGCGAAGGTGTCTACCTTCAGCAAGGGGTGTAAATACAAAATGCTGCGGTTGATATGCTCAGCCTGCTAAGCCCACACAGCCCTGCTGGCCTTACCATCCCTGGTTTTTATCAGAGAGGGATTCCCACACCACTAAGCATTATTCAGCACTGATGTGTCCCTAGAAAGCATTTCCTTGTGGTTTGAGCCCAGAGGTTATATCCCCAGCCTGCCCATTGCTTCTGCACATCCCTCTCCTTCCCCGCAGCGAGGAGGCGACGGTGCAGCGACAGCGAGTAGGGAAGCACAGGGTGATGATGTTTCTACACGCCTCTCCCCCTCCCTGAGCCCCTCAAAAACCAGTAACATGAGAGCCACCTCTTTCCAAGCGGCCGCCAGCACCTGCGGACAGCCGCAGCCCTGAGCAGCTGGGCACACTCCAGCAGCCAGAAGCACCCGTGGCAGCGCCGGGTGCCCGCCACCCGCTCCATCGCCACATCCCCAGCGTCCCACCGGGACGCAACAATAGCCGAGCCCCCGGTGCCTGCTGAGGGGAGGCGGGGGCTGGAGCAGGTGACACGCTTCACGCTCTGCTGCCAGACGCTGGCAGCCCCATTTCAGGCCGTCCCTTTCCACGTGTCCCCCTTTTCCTCTCTCGCCTGCGGGCCGGCGGGGCGGTGCTGTCCCCTGAGCCCAGGCTTGTTGCTATTAGTCCCCTGGCATATGGAAGCTGCGATGTCCCAGGGCGCTGCTGCCCACACGCGGGGCTTCTCTTCTGACACTCCTGCATTCAGCCCGGCCCGCGCCACCATCGCAGGGGGATTTTTACAAAGGGGAGAATGCTTCCTTTCAGCAGCCCGGGGTCAGCGCAGGGCTGCTTTGCTCACAGAGGTCAATCATTAGGATGCTCGGAGATAGCTGGGATGCTTGGGAAGGGCAGGGTACTCTCCACCCCCCTGCTTCTCCCAGCGCTTCGCGTTGTCACGATGATAAATGAGAGAGCGAGGTGGGGAAGCTCTTGACTGCGCGTGGCCTGGGCCCCTGGGGGTTCACAAACTACTGCAAAGCGGCAGCTGATAAAATGGTAACTAATTTAATTAGTGAAATTTAATTTAGGTTGGGAGCGGATGGTGGCTTTGCCAAGACCATATGGGAAACCAGTGGTGTTTCCATATAGAAGAACTTAATTTAAACAATGAACTCATGGGTCTTCATAACCCAGCGGCCAAAGAGCCCCCAGGAAGCCCTGGAAGGAGTTGTACTGATTAACCAGACAAAAGCCTGGCGAGTCTGGGCCAGGCGGGAGGAGGCGACGGGGAGCGGGTGGCAAAAATGATCCAGGTTCAGGTCGCGAACGTGGCTGAGTTGAAAGAAATCCCTCCCAGCGCCAGAAAACAGTGTTTATCTCCTCACATATCCCCTGCCTGCTTCCTCCGAGCAACGTGATCCACGACTGAAGCCCTGCAGCCCAGCGGGAGACGGCGGGAGGCTCGGACGTGCGAGGTGAGAAGGAAGAGCTGGATACGTGCTCCTCATCAGTGGGGAAACCGCTTCGAGGAGAAATGCCAAACTTCTGCACAGACTAATTAGAGTAAAAGGCTTCCTGTCCATCATGGCCCCGTGCCGCCGCGCTCCTTCCCAGCGCACAAGGCACCTGCCTTCAGAGGGACTGACCTTTCGGGGTGGGAAGGGGCTGGCTGCGTGGTGGAGCGAGAGGAAAAGGGGGAGCCTTGTGTCACAGGCATTTTTGGGAGGAGAAGAGAACAACGGAGCCACAGGGGAAGAATCAGCAGTCAGGGAAGCTGGGGTGGGGAAAGTCTCCCTGCCTGCTCTAGGGGAACCACACTGCAAAGTTCATTGGTCATAGCAAATCTCACCTTTCCTAACTGGAAAGGGATACAAAAAAAAGGGATTTTGGTTTGGGTTTGGTTTGGTTTATTTGGCATTGAGCCCTTGCAGAGTTTGGAAAGAGTCTTGTGATTGAGTCCTGCTAGCAAGAGCCTTCCCAGCACTGAAACTGTGGGTGTAAACCTTCATGGAAACCAATTTCTAGGTTTGAAAACCTGGGAAGTCCTGCTGAAAAAGCTGGCTTGCTCCTCCAGTTAGGAGACAGAAACAAGGCCATGTGATGAAAGCAACTAAGCACCACAGACAACTTAAGCAGCAAATATCAGACACTCCGAGAGAAAATACTTACAAAGAAATGCTCGAACAATTGCCCACGTGTGCATCTCCAAGGCTCCGATGTCTGTTGGGAGCAATTAGAGTTCGGCGGCAGCAGGCTGGGAAAGCTCTGGGAGAAATTCCAGCTCAGTTCATACCACGGCTTAGGTTCCTACAGAGAAAGCCCATCCTGTTGCAATACCCGTGCACCGAACAGGCCCACTCTGGCGTATGGCTGAGACCCAGTGAGACACATCCAAAGCAAGGCAGGAGGACGTGCACACCTCCTGGCCAGCAGTGAGCTGCTGCTCCGCTGCTCCCTTGGGCAGGGAGGGATCTGAGCACTTGCGTTCGGTGGAACATGAGCGTGAGAAGGAAGCTGTCCACGGCTGTGGATCCAGGATTTTTAATCTTTTTCATCCGGTTTTGTCTGTGAAAAGTTGAGAAGCAAAGACATCTGGGGTTGCCTGTTAAACTGTAAGACTACGTAAATGTGCTCTGGTAATAAACAAAAATCATGTATTCAGCACTAATCCTAACCCTCTGTACTCACTCACAACTAATGCTGAACTCACTCACAACTAACGCTGAACTCTTCCCTTTGTGGGTTGCTGTTCTGGACACTGGTCAAAGGCAATTTTTAACAAAAATATATCCACTGAGAAGATTTTCCTAGGCTGGGTTTTTTTGTTTGTTTTTTTTTTTGAAGGGGGGGTTAGAAAACATAGAAACTTCTGCAAACCTTTAATACTTTGCTGTTTGCTCGAAAAATAGTCAAAGTGAAAAGTTCTGCAGCAATGGCATTATGCTGCAGAGCAGGGAAGGAGTGAAGGGAAGAAGAGACATGCTAGCCTTAGACATGACATAGGGAAAGTTTAACCAAGTCCCCGAACCGAGGAGGAGGTGCTGCGTCCCACAGGGAGTGTGGTGGGCAGGAGGGGACAAGATGTCCTCAGCACTCACAGTATGCTTGGCCTCCAGAGGCTCTACTGTGTGCAAATAACATCTGTCTTTTGTACTATTCAAGTACTTCCCTCTGCCACCCATCCACCCGGTGTGGCTTCCCAGAGAAATTTGCTCCCACCTGATGTGGAGCTGTGATGAGCCAGTGCCCAGAGGAACCCGTGGTGGCTGTGGCACATCCCACGCACCGTGCGTAGCCCACGCGAGGGGAGGATTGTTAGTGCCTGCGCTGAGATACTCCTGCACAAGAAAGTGAGGCTCAGGAGAAAGTTGAGAAGTCAAAAAGAGGTGCAAAAGGTGAACAAAAAGTCTTGTTTGCTTTCCTATTCCCCACCTCCTCATTTGTAGAGAACTCAAGTCATTAAACACCTGTGGTGTTGAAAGCCATGGCAAAGTCTGACCTTCCCATGTAGCGAAGATGAGGTAGTAGCAAAGGCATACTGGCCTCAGCCCCAGCACAGCCTCTCCTGGCACCTTCATCCCCATCTGTCCCCCATGCACAAGTGTGTCACTGTTCTGGCTCTTCCTGCTACCATATTCCTCTGCCAGCCACGTGCAGCTGCATTAAGCCTTCCTAAGCTTCAGGCTGGACTGTTCCAGCTTCTTCATTCACTGACTTAGGCCCAGGAGATGTTGGTGCCAAACAGGTAAGGACGTTTTGTCCTTATGCAGCCAGTTCCCCATTCATCACACCTAACTTCACATATGCCATGGAGGGCCTTACAGTGACCCCTTCTGCTAGGGGCACCACAGGAGAAGATGCACCACAGGACTGCTGAGACCTGAAGTTGTGAAAAAGGACATGGAAGTGCAATGGAAGAAGGAGATAAGACAAAAGATGTGGCACTAACGGCTGAAAGATATTAGTGGGTGAATTATATGAGCCCACACATGAGCAAGCACGCAGTAGCACCACAGGATTTGTGCTCTTCGGGTTGTTTAGGTACCAGACTGGTCACTATTTGTGCCAGCTACTCATGCTCACAAGGGCTAATCTGGCTATTTGGAGTCATCAAGACAGAAAGATGTGGCTATGAGCTATATGCTGGAGAAGAGGAAGCTCTACATAGCAACTACCTCCCCAAAAGATCCCTTGCTAGGAGAAGTCTTCCTTCGAGTGAGCTCATCAGCATCAGAGGTGTTTTGGGCACGCAGAAACATGCAATATACCTGCAAAGGCACAGGGTGGGAGAAGGATAAGAGCTGTCCTTCTTCAATATAAAACCGATTAAGAGTTACCTCAGGAAACTGAACTGGGACAAAACACAATGTGATCAAGTCCTCCCATGTACAGATACATGGGGGCAGCTCTTCTTGGTCACCCAACAGAACCTGTGTGATAGCATGGGTGCTACTAACGAATAACATGATGGATTTAAGGTTCACAGGAGAGCAAGGGAAAATCCAGAGCGGGGCTTTCTGGGGTTTGTTTCTTTTATGCACCACTGGAACCAGGAAATATATCAATATGGAAGTTTAGAAATGGTCTGAGGTTTCGCAGAACTTACATCAGAGTGGCCCAGTGCCTAATGCTACCGTAACTTGCAAAGGTCACACACTGAAGTGCTGTTTCAGACAGTGGCTCTGGGAATTTCAGAAAGTTGTTTAAAGGAACACTCCAAGGGTTAGCTGAGGTACTGATCAGGCCATGCGGGAATCTCACTTCACCCCACAGATGCATAGCGATCAATTTTCTTGTTTGTGAACCGTCTGCGACAAATGCAGAATGTTTGTCGGTGCCTCAGAACTTTTTTAATCAGAGCAAGCTATAAACTTCCTTGGTCTATCTGCAGAGCCATAAATTTTTTGAGATGCCTGTTGATGGAACCATTTCAAGTTTTAACTGGATTCACTAAGAAGGGAGATACAGGAAAAGTGAGCGGGTCCTTTTCCAGCGTGCAGTATTGACCAGTCACCCACGTCCACACCAAGGGGTTCTCCATGGTGATGCACCAAGGCAGCAGCTGTGCTCGGCTTTCCTGGAGCACTAGGCACCAGTGCAGGAAAAGCTGCAGCCAAGCGAGCCGAGTCTCCCTGCGTCAGGCAGCTGCACTTTTATTGAATCATCACATTGAGCCTTACTCATAAGAAATGAGATGACAGGGTGCTAAACTGCTGGTGGGCAGCCTGCAGCAGCGCTGGTGCCTTTGTTAGCAGAGGGAACTTGCACTGCGGAAGTATGGAGAAGGCCAGTGCATTCACAGAGACAAGAATAAACTATGCTACAATAGGAATTGGCAACCAATGTGAAGCATTGTTCAGTTTGCTGTTGTTGGGGGTGCAAAGGAAGGCACAGTTTCTCATAGAGAAGCGATATTTCAGCTCAGTTCTCTGATCCAGATTGAAAACTCAGAGACAAATAAGGCTGTACCTTAGCCTCTGGGTTTCTCCGATTTGGGTTGGCTTGACTTTGTTTTCAGCTGCATCAGAAGCTGGCTTTGTTGTTGTTTAGTTTCATCATAATGTATTTTTTTAGCTATAACTTGGAAGTGGTGGGTTCTGCTGGTGAAAGCATCGAATTAGGCATCACTGCGGGTCCTTCCCACCCAGCCTCCGGGGTGGCTCTTGGGGTACACCTCCTTGTAATCCAGGTTCTGTCTGTTTGAACTGCAAATTCAAGCAGATGGGCTCAGATAAAAACTATGGGCCAAATTTTGAAAAGTATATGCAACTGCAGATGTAATGTTTTAGACTGCCCAAACAAGGAAGCACAGTTACTGCCTGCCTCAGTGGCAAGAAGTAACGTGTTACTCATTAAATGCACCATTCAATCTAGTGAAGGCTTAATATGCGCTCACATACCTCCAGTTAGATCTGTCCATGTGTCTGTCTTGTTCATTGTTGGGAAAACTTTTTTTTTTTCAGGGTCTCCACTCAACCTATGTGGCTGGTCAGTCTTGCCTGGTGCTTTGCAGGACAAGCAGCAGTTTGATAAACCCAGAAGTTTCCTTTCACGCAAACTGCAGGCTGGGTAAGAGTCTCCACCACAGCAAATTCTGTTATTAATGGTCTGCATAATTTAATGGCTTGTTTAAACTGACAGAGCTAGGAGCCAAGCAGCCAGTGTGGGCAGAGTGAATGCACAGAAGGAAGGAGAGGTCACAGCCAGGTGGGGCTTTCCCACAAATACCCCATGGAGAACAGGAACCTTTCATGAAGAGCCACATGTGCTCGGTAACCTCCATGTTATGGCCAGGCTTGCATGCCACATATTTCCCGTTAAGATAACCTTTCTGAATGCAGAAGACAAGATCCCTGGCAGCCATACTCATGAACCCAATGTTCACACCCTTGCTTTTACTAGTTTTAAAGAACAAGGGTATTGCCAAGTCCTTTTGTTGTTTAAATAGCCACTGATGACAGAAAACGAGAATCAAACTTGGACATCTTAAGAAAACTTATCTTGATCTTTGTATTTGACTGAGATGATTGTTTCCTAGTGGGCAGGACCATGACTGCCCACAGAGCACAAACTGCCTGTGCTCTGTGCTTTCCAGGTAATACGGTTTTCCATTCAACATGCTCCCAGGGAATGCATTGGCTCAGTCTGCTTCTTGAGGGACTCTGCTCACTCCTCCTGCTGAGGAGACTTCAGTACTGCACAGGTTTCACCAGCATTCCCCTGTGTGCCCTGGCTGACTGGAGTTCCCAGACCTGGCTGCCCATCCACAGGCAAAGCAAACCTTGCACGTGTTGCAAAACTTTTGAAATGACCTCACCACACCGAACAGCAACTGCTCTGGTGTGATGTTCAGAGCATTTCCTGAAACAAAAGGACATTGTCATAACCAGGGTCTTGTACAATGCACTCCACAAAAGGAGGGAAGGAAAGTAAATTTAGAAAATTGAGGAGATATTCAGCGTTGTGAGAGACACAACGAAAGGAAAACTGCCAGGAAATTACTCTACAATGGGGTCAGATCCAGACTCCTTGGTCCGTAATACTTATTCAGGCAACCCCCTCCACTAGCAGCCGAACTGCGCGTGCACAGCACCCCTGGAAATGGGGGCAACCCCAGCCAGAAATCAGTGAGAACATTTCTGCTGACTTTGACAGCCAGGCTCTTATTTTAATGCTTAAGTAAAGCCTTCAGGTTGCTAGCTATAGGGTTTCTGTTTTGACAGTCAGAGCCTGGCTGTGTGCATTTAAGGCATCCTTCTCTGCAGATATCGACAGACATACTCTTACTCACACATTCATATTCGCTGCACGCAGAACAAGAGACGATGTCAGCACAGCCCAAGCCCATTTACCACCTTGTCATCTGATCCAGACCAGTCATCCCTGCACTCTCTGTGGTCAATTGAGAGAGACGTATTTCCAGACGATAATTCATCCCATCCCAAGTTAAATGGTGTTAGCAGGGGAAGGAGAGGTTAAACTGCTATTTGAAGGTGCCTCCGTGGCCTACCAGGAAGCCTAGAAAACTGACTTAGCCTAAACACCTATCTGCTAAATAAGAAAGGGATGAAACCCGCTATCATGATCTAAACCGATAATGTAATACAGATGTGTAGAGCAGTAAGTGACCAGATGGTGAATTTATCATGCTGCAGTGTAGTTTCTCATAATATAAATACAGGCCGATGAAATAGTTGATTTGCTCAGCAGACCGCCTCAGCTTCATTACAAGAGCTAGTCTGGAGCCATTACAATTTGTCACAGGGCCCTGCGTATATTTTTAGAAAAATATGATGGTCTGGAAAGAAAAGATTATGTGCAAGCAGCGATTTTGGGTCAATTAATCTAAGGTTCTCTGTACTGAGAAAGAATCCTAGCGTCCATTTTTTCCACACGATGTGTAGAAATGATACTTAATGCCAAATTACATTTAAATTAACAAAACCACTACAAGACTACAATACATTAAGACTACTAAAGATAGCCTCTGCCATCTATTCCCCTGTGCCTCAGAAGCAATGAGTTTATTTTGAACTAGTAAAGCAGATTTTGCTTCAAGCCTCTTTGGGTCAGGAAGCAACGAAAATTCTTCAACAAAACTATTTCTGGTACTGTGGGGATTCTGAAAATAAAGAAAAGGGTGAAAACTGGAAACAAAAAGGTAGGGGAGGGCACTGCTTGTATTACTCTACCTGGTGGGAGCAGTTTCCTCGAGCTTGAGTATGGGCAAGCTGTAGGGAATCTCCTATAGCCGGCATCTCCCAGGGCAGGATGTGAATTGGATCCAGACTCATGACTTGTTCATCTCCCTTGTTGCCCAAGACAGAGTCATGGCAGATCCCGCTGTCTGTCAGTCCTGCAGTGCACATCCATCCTGTGGCCCCAGCTGCCCCACAACTCAGGGCAGGCGTGGTGACCACAAGACCGGCTCATCTCCCTGTGAAGCACACAGTGAGCACGTATCTGTCATGCCACCTTCTCCATCCAGATGTGGGATGGTGTGCAGGGCCAAGCCTGCTGGAGAGCAAAGTCCTCTCCCAAAGAGTGGATGATCCCAGGGGACCACAGCATGACCTCACACAGCTGGAGGGAGACCTGATAGGGGGCAGATTGCCTCCAAAGTGCCAAAGGAGACGTCCATCAAGAGAAGGTGTGCCTTCAGTGGAAGATTCTCTATGAATACAATGCCTGGCCACTTGTAACCAGCTCTTGTTTTCAGCAAAGGCCAGCCCAGCTCTGTGCCACCATTTGCTGAGGACCTCTGGGCAAGGGCTGCAGAGCCTGGTCCCCCAAAAATGCACCTTCCCCATGTCCAGCCTGCTTCTGGGAAAGGCTCTGAAGATGTACATCCTCATACGGCATCCACAGAGGATCTTTTTTGATATACGCTGTCTGCCCAGGGACTTTTTCACTCAAGGAATTTTTTCCAGCTGTGTGGAAAACCAGTAAGAGCAGGCATTTATCCAGCATTTTCAGAAGAAGTTGTGCCTGCGTTAGTAGCTGGCATTGCTTCATAAAAGAAATATCATGTTGAAAATAATGTAAAACTTCTTTGGTCTATTAATCATTTAGTTTACATAATTTTGTCCCTTTTAAAGGTTATATGCAATGTCAGAGCTCAGAAAAGTGACTCTTTGTGGGGAAATGCAGAGCAGTAATTCAGGTAACTGCTGATTACATGTCCTGAGTCATGCCTTTCCACTGAGTCAGTGTCCTGCTGCTCTTGTGCTGGATCTGCTCATGAAATAGTTTGTCCATTAAAATCTGGCCATTCTTTCATCCCTCTCTGCCCCCCCTATGGAGCTTTTTTTCATTAACAGCCCAAAGAGGAAGAGCCTAGAGGACTGTCATGGTGGTAAGAATGAAAATGTGTTGGAGATTTCAAAGATAACATTTGAAAATCAGGGGACATCTGGGCTACATAACATGACTGTCAAGACCAATGCCCTCCAAAAGCCATTCTAGTCCTGAGGGCAGCTCCCACTGTTACTTCTGTACAGACCATCTCTCCACTAGCACTGGTGTCCCGTGCCTGACAGACCTGTAACTCAGAGGAAAACTCACTCTGGAAGTACTTCATGGACTTTGTTGCTCTGTGATGGCTGGTTTGGGGAAGCAATTTTTCTTCTGCCCAGTGGATGCTTTGAAGGGTGATTGTCCTCTAGCCACAGACATTAGCAAAGCCACAAGAGAACCTGGGTTTTGGCGTGTGTGTGTGTGTGTGTGTGTGTGTGTGTGTGTGTGTGTGTTTGTTTTTTAGCTTGACCTGCAAGTTTCTACATGGCAGGAGGGCTGCTGAGGGCTCCTTTAAGGGGTGGAATTTGGATGGTGGGAGGAGGAGAAATGTGAAGAGAAGGATGATCAAGAGCTGGAGACTCCTGTTAAAAGTACAAAAAGGACATAAATGGCTAGTCTGAGTATTACTCTTAGTTTCTCCCTGATCCTTATCTGTCTTATGCACATTTAAATGAACGTCTGCACTTTCATTTAGCTCCTGCTACCAAGAATTTTATAAATTAGAGGCAGGAAATATATCTTGTGGTTTAGTCTCAACTCAGTAATATTCCTTTGGACACTAATTTTTAATATTTCCACCAGAGCAGACACCAACAGCTTTCTGCTTCTGAAGCTGTCTCATACATTGCATGTTAGATGTCAGGAGGAACTTTAATCGCCATCACCCATCTCAACACATCCTCTTCACAGTTTTGCAAACAGCCCAGTCTATATTTACACATCATTTAGCCAAGCTACCAGCCAAGTGTACAAATTCTAATTAATTGTTGTAATTGCCTCTCTCGTGCCTTCACTCCCCTTTTGACTTTCGCTGGAATAAATTTGGAGAAATTTTGCCTGACTCAGGAGAAATAAATTCATGGATGAAAGAGGAGAGTCAGGCATTGTCCATCCCTACAGGTCCCTTATAATTTTTACTTCTTTTTCCTCCATGTATCTTGCTTTTCTTCACACCTCTACTGGCAACAGCCAATGTGCAGGGCTGAGCACAGGGCTGCAGAGGTTTCGACACGGCAGAGGAACACTTCAGATGTGACTGTTTAACCTCACGCAACCTGCTGACACCCTGCCGTTTCCTGCAGGGAATATGGGAAAAGGGAAATGACTCCTGTTCTGGTCAGCTGGTTTCACAAGACAGCCAGCTGCTCCCTTGGCTTTCGCATCCCCACACGACCACAGTGCACTCCCAAACCAGCTCCCCCGCACAGTGCGTCCAGGAGCAAGGGAAGCATGGACTGACACCGCAGATGTGGTTTCTCCACCAGCAGCGTCCCCTGAGAAACGCCGAGCATCCCTGGGGCTCCCTTTTACTGATATGACAAGGTCATTGAAATAGTTAAAAGACATATGTTGAGGGGGAAGAAGCATGTCCTTCTCCACTTCACTTACAGAAGCAGAGCCCAGTGACACCTTCAGGGCATGAAGCAAAGCCACCTTTCCTCAGAGCTGTCCTCCTGGGCATGTGGTGCCATTTCTGCAAAGAGAAACCCCAGAGCACGACAGCCCTGGGTTGAGTCCAGCTCAAGGCTGCAGAGGAAACCTTTCTCTCTGGCCTACTCCCCCTTCTCTCTTTTTGACCCTTCCCAAACCCCAACGTGTGGTCTGTGCATTTCCCTTTTGAGATGGATCGCATTTTTATTAATTTTACAGTAAATCAGTTCCTCATTTCCTTTGTTTACGCTAGGTGGATTCGGTGGTTTCCATCTCCATGTGACGCAGCACTTGGCACATGAGCACAACCCATACCATCACTTCATCGTATGCATTGCTGACACTCCAGCTTTAGAAAAAGAGGGTAAAAGGGCTGGCTCTATGCTGTCATTTCCCTCCACCCTCCTGCGCACCCGTTCAGATGAAAACTGCAGCCTTGTGTCCCTTGGCCCCTTCCTCCTTCAAAGCAGGACGGTCCCAACTGTGAGTACAGCACAGCTCAGAGGTTTGCCTGCCAGACAGGCACCGTGGCTTACCGAGTACAGCTGCTCCATGTCTCGTCTGCTTCTAATGCCATGAATCTTACGCTTCGTCTGGGAGAGCACTGCAGAGAGCTGGTAGCATCCCCCACTTTCCTCAGGAAAGCGAGCAAGCTTTGGGTCTAGGGTCTGGTCTTCTTACTGTGCAGACACCCTCTGAGATCCTAAAGTAAGCAACCTGAGTCTTGCCTTTGAACGTCCACAGCCTCAGACCCCTCTCCCCATCACAGCACACAATGGCTACAGGATGCTCAGGCACGATAGTGGCAGAGGATGAACCTAAATTATGAAGGAGTGAAATGCACACCAGGGCACACATCCTCGCTTTGCCCAGGGCTGGAAAGGGAGGAAGGAACTTCAGTGACATAAAACCACAAAGCAAAGTCATCAGAACTCAGCCACCGATATTAGTCCAGGCCTTCCCCAGGGCCCTGGAGCAGGCACGGAGCAGGCAGTAATCGTGCCCATATCCCCAGGCAGAGGGACAGGTGCTGTCCCCTCCTTGGGGTGAATCACAAAATTACTGTCTAGTCCTTTATCCTCCAGCAACTTCTCTTTCTCTCACACTCTCAAGTATTGGTCCAAACTAATATCAGTAAGTATGAATGCAGAGGATACTTTTTTCCATCTTCAGGTGTAAGGAAAGCCACCACCACGCTGCCCGCCCAGGCAAAGGCAGCGTTCTCTCCCTGCCCTCCCTCTCCTCTGCCCACTGCCCCTCCGCCCAGGGCTCTGGGCCCTTTGCTGAGAGCAAACATCTGGCCTGCACTTTTTTAATTTCTTGGCTCTCTACAGCTTGGGTCCCAACCTTTATGTTGTTTCAATGTCATTTTCCTCATGTGCTGAATAGCAGGCCTGGAAAGATCCACCTCGCTGCAGGTGGCACCTGCAGCAAGCACCCTGCCATGCCCGTGCCAGGCACTTTTCTTCCTAAGGACCTGGTCAGTGCCCATCCCTGAGAGCACCCGTTTCAGCAGGTTAAGTGTCTCCATGGAGATCTCCCCAGCTCCCTCTCCTCAGTCCCTCCCTCCTCTTATAGCTTTCTGTTTATTGTAAACAGCCTCCCCATCTCGGCTGGAGCTGGTAGCTCTCCGCCTCACCCTGGTCACCTGCCCACCCAAGTTGCCTCACAGCCTGCTGTTGCCTGGGAAAACAGCAATTCCACCCTTTGAAAATAACCTGCATGTGACAGAGGGCTCTTTTCATTCCTGGGCTGCTATTTTTTTCCACCCCCCTATTATCAGATTTGCCTGGATCTCTCATGGCAGCTGCAGCATCACGCTGCCAGTGAGGACTGTGTGTTTCTGCGTGAGGGGAATGTTCAGGGAGAGCTCGCAGGAGGGAGGCTGGGGGGCTGCAAACTCTAAACCCCACTCCTTCCTCCAGCCACCTTGCTGCATCACATGAAGGGCACTGGTGGGCCCAAAGCAGGTAGCTGTACAGTCTCACCCACAGCACGCCTTGATCCCACCTGAGGAAAGGGGTCAGAAATTTCCCCAGGTCCCCAGGATTCACCTGTTTTTTCAAGCTCCATATAGTCCAAAGGTCCCATCTCACATCCTGTATCTGCTACCCACCTTCTGATGCTCCCCAGAGATGAGGGAGCCCCATGGGGAACAGCATTTCTGCCATGCTTTCCCAGTGGCAGCCCAATCCTACCTTGCCTTAGTGCGGTCATGGAAAGAACCCATGGCTGGGAAACAGCGTCCTCTCCCACAGGATTTTTTAAAAGAGATTGGGGAAAAATATGGAGTAAATACACCCATGTTCCTTCCTAATCTATCACCTCTTCTCTAATGCAGACAGCTGGCACATCCCCAGCATATTGCTACAATTCCTCTGCTCCTGACACTATTTTAGGGCTGTATCTTCACACCAGTGACCCGTTCCAAAACAATTTCTCCTATGCATTTGGCACAAACAGACTTTTCTCTGACATGCCTGTGCAACAGCACCTACCGCTCATTGCAAGGGTATTTTTTTATACTCAGCCCCAAGGAAACCTGCCTCTCCCTTTCTGCAGGAATGTCTCTGACAAGCTCAGGTGCCTGTCCCCCCCCTCTGAGCAGGGGAGGATTTCTGGGGCTTGCTACACGAGGCTATGGGGGTCACGCTGGGAAGAGTACGTGCACCTAATGCTCACGTTGCAACTGGTCTTCAGGTGGCCTTGAATCCATCACTTCATTGCTTGGTGCCTCTATTTCCCTCACTGGAGCTTGGAAATGACACTGGTCTCCTTTCAGAAGTATTTTGATGTTTTTAGCTAAACACAAGCTAGATAAGCCTCTGGGAATACATGAGAAGTTGTTTCCTGTAACAGGCAAATCGGGACATCCTTGGAGCTTGCCACTGCCATAGCAGAAAGTAAAAATCTACAATTGCCCTGGGACAGAGCTTAGTCACCCAACTTCTCTTAGAACGGCCCAAACCAGTAATGGCAAGCATGACTTGCCACCCTTCCAGGCTTACCCTGCTTTGCACTATCCAGCCAGCTCCCAGAGGGGCCTTTGCTGCTTCTGACCCACAGGCATGTTTCTCGGACCTGCACGCTGGCCACAGAAGTGCACATTCACAAAACACGGCTCACAGGAACCTGTGCAAACTCCCTTTCCAGCAGCTGGCAGGAGGGGAACCCCTTTCAGACCTCTCCCAGAGCCTGACACACACCCATGTCACCTAGACTCCGAGTGTCACAGGTGCATAGGAAGTACCGCGTAAAACATAATTATGATAAAATAAAATCTGTGTGACAGGGATGAAGCCACTGGGATCTGCACAGGAAGAGGTGCTGACAGACAGAAATTGAGATGGAGGAAGGAGGTCCTCGTGGCAAACAAAGTTCTTCCTACAAAACAATTTCAAAAGGACTGGAAGAGCCTATCCACCTTCAACAGATGCCTCCAACGAAGTTAAACAGAAACACTCCTGTTTATTTCATCTTTTTTGTGACCAAACTGTTCAAGGTTAAGTTTATGCGCTTCAAAGTTGCAGAGGCCCAAGTGCCAGAGGTTCCGCCAGGGTGGTAGCTGCAGATCACAATCTCCCAGATCAGCATAACAGGCTGATGGTCAGAGGCTCTCATGTCACTGACAAACCTGGGAGTAGCTCTCCCCTTCTGCAGCTTGAGCCGTCTTTGGGTACATATAAACAGCTCAGGGATTCACACCGTGACTCCACACCCTCTGCCTGACCCACATGTACCCCACTTGTCCCAGGACCATTACCTCCTGTCAGCTCTTCCATAACATCTGCCCTACAAGAGCTACAGATGCAACTGTTCAATGCAAAAAAGGACAACCAAGAAGACATAGCACCAGCAACATGTCATGCGGAGAAGCTTCTCCAGATCTTTTGGGGAAACCCAGTACTGCTTTTGGAAGAGCGATCTGTGAAGGTCTCTCTATCCTCACATTCTTGGTCTTACAAAGTCTTGCCATTGAGTTTAGGAAGAATTTCCAGGGAGGAGAGAAAAAAAAATGAGATCTTTCAATTCCTTTCACCTCCAAGTCAAGAGTAACCTTCCCTACTTTTCCTGTTCAAGGCAGATTTTTCCTGGCCTTTAACCAAGCCTTTTTGCCTGATCTGAACTCAGATCTATGATGCACAGTCAACATGTTCAGTGGAAGATGCATTTTACTGTTAACCAAGGAAGACTTTTAAAGGAGAGTGCTTGCGTGTCAATAGCAAAGAAAGCAAGGCCCAGAGTTTCATAGTCTCAGATATTGACTTTCTTTGACATTAGCTGTCCAAACACCTGTGTGGTCTGGAGCAGTCCCTTTTTCTCCAGGGAAATCCAAGTTCATAGTGATAGTCCTCCAAGTGCACTCCTAGGGCAACCCGTGCCACATAAGCTCTGCTCAGCAGATGCTTGTACAGACCTCAGTGAGTCTGAACGATGCAATCCTCCAAGTTCTGCATGATACTTGGGGCAGTCAGAGGCTTTTCTGCACTGGTGCATTGCGGCTTTTCCCTCCCAGCACGCAATGGGGATGGGTGGAAGCAGGAGAGCTAGCGCTGACAAGTGTAGACATTGATGACTGGGCAACTCAGGTCCTTCGCTTACTTAAACCAGGCCCATAATCTGACGCCTGGCAGGGTGAAGGTCAATCCCAGCCAACATTAATGGAGGGCAAGTCATTCTGCCCAAGGCACTAGCCTAGTTGATCACACAGGCTCCAAACTGCACTGTTTCGTGGAGTAATCCCATCTGTTGTACATGGAGAATTATCACCTTCAGGCAAAGAAGAAAACTAAAAGAATGGACATGTAAGTGGAGCATGGGTACCAAAAATGGTGAAAACTTATGAGATCATCTTGTCCTTCCCCCATGCTTAGTCAATACAGGATTGTTCCCTGCTGGACTCCAGAACAATGCCACTTAACCTAGATGCAATCACACTGCAGGAACTACCAAACACAATGCAATGAAGAGCAGAGAATGAGCTCATATGAGTTAATCTGATTTCTGCAATAAAACAATCCAGGCCTCTGGTCTCCGTCCTGCAATGCTCTCCCAAGCCAACCCTTCTGTTCATATGTACTAACACCAAAACAAAAGCTGGAGCCACTTGGTGGGCTGCTGAAACAACCTGTAGCTGGGAAAATGCAGCACAACTATATTGACAAAAGTTCTTGCTACTAAAACCATTGCTTTGTTTAGGCGGAATCCATAAACCTTGTTATTCACAGACATTTGGGGAGCAGAGCTTTATTTCCAAGAATGTTCACGGAAAGGAAATCCATTGTGTAGGCCAACATGAATAGACCCTCGCATGTGCAGCTTGTATGGGAAGCATCCAGGTGGCTAGTGAGAAAATAGCTTCTTATCAAATAAAGTAATGCATTACAAACAGCTACCGATGACTCCCAAGCAGTTAGAAGGCATCCCCATCTGTGAAGCATACGTCACCCAAAGAGAAGTCTGGAACAATGCCGCATAGCAAGCATGCTGCAGGAATGGCCAGCCACAGTGCAAGCAAGCACTCTCCATGGCCTACAAAATCCACCATCGGCCAAAGTGTCCATGGTCACTATTTGCAAGACATGGCCGGAGCGACAAAAGCACACTCAGAGAGTGAAAAGTAGCATCCCAAATATTCCTTGAACTGGTATCTTACAGTTGTCTTACATGCAGTAGGCCTTAAAAGGGTTAAAATGCCAGCGTAGGGTCCATCAAAACACTTTTCTGGAAATGGTCTGGTTAGCAAAACCATTTCTTCCTCCTTCTTAAAATCATGTGGCTGGTAAAAGGCAGAAAGGCTTTCATCACTATTATGTATGCGTAATTAGGTTTAATTTGCAGAGCAACGAGTTCTTAGTTAGCAAGTGCACGTACACACATACACAGCTTGTTCATTTACGTGACTGATACCCAGAAACACAATTTCTCAGACAGAGTTTGGGCAGCAAATAAGAAAATGCGTTTTGATAATTTTGATACTGGAATGCAACAGCATGCACAAAAACATGTCCACCGAGGGCAACATATTGTAAACAGGAGCATAAGTAAAATAAACAAATATATGTCATTTCATCTGGGTCACAAGTTGACTCAACATGACATTTCCTTTTGTAATGAAGAACACTGGAGAAAAGAGAGCCTATTTATACATACTGGAATATATTTGGGCAAATTTTTTCCTAGCTCTCTTGGCTATTTTTGCAGTTAGCAGGTCTAAGAGTTTAGAGGCTTTCCCCCCATTCAAGGTCAAGATTTTCTTTCTACTTGATCTCACAGGAGGGTAAGTCAGAGCCCTGCAACCTTAAACACGGCGTCGCTGCACGGCTGCGATCAGTGACCTCAGCCATGTGATTTTGCCACAACATCCAACAGGAGACTGGTCTGGAAACAGTCGCTCCGAGGTCAATACTACCAGCTTTTTAAAAGCGTCTGAGACAACCTCCATTTCTCCCATGTTTGCTGTCTCCTCCTGACCGATGCTTTGCAGCTGTGTCTCTTTCAGCAGTGAGGCAGCCGGGGCTCCCTGGGGAGCCCATTTACACTGTTGCTCTTGAATGGCTAAAGTGGGAACACGCGTCCTGTGTCTCTCGACACACACACGCACTCGCACACACAGCTCCGCGAAGCCCTGCGGGTGGTTTTCATGGAAGAGAAAAAAATTGGCTAAAGCTTCTCTTGCTCTGCCTGCCTCGTTCAGAGTCAACGCTGTGCTGAACTGGGGTGTGTCTCTCGTGCTCATGAGCAGGGCATGTGCATGGAGGCACACGTGGGGACTGCTGTGCTGGAGGCTACCTACCCCATAGCAGAAGGGGAACAGTGATAGCTGCTCACCTCCTTGTGCAGGTTTCCATCCAGAGCACTCGAAGCACCATGCACAGGGACTAAGAATCACCAGGAGGTATAGAGACGAAAAGGGATTGACCTGGTCATCCCGCAAGCCATCTGAACGTACCTTCCGGCAGCAGGGTACGTGTTTTCAGCACCAGGTCAGGCTAAAAGTGTCACAGCATCCTAATCAAAGTCACTTATTTACCATGAGCGGCAGAGTATGGCAAGCACAAATAACATACGAAATCCTACTGAGAAAGCTGAGCCTTGCTCTGGGCTAGGCACCCCTCCGTGGCCCTTTGGGAAGCTGGCAATGCAAAGCCAAGGCTCACTGTGGGGTATCACATATGTCTGCGCTGAGGGAGTTGGAGGAGTCAAGAAGTAAGCTTTTCTTTTAACAAGGAGATGAGGGAACACTGGCCAAGACAAGCAACTCCCCAGAGCTCCCTGTCCACACAGAGTGACACCACAGCACTGAGCAAATGAGATTATCATCATTAACAGCTCATCAGCCCAGTGAGAAGAGCAAGAGTAATCACTTTTGCTTAACAAGCAAGGAACCTGAGACAGGTCAAGTGCAACTACAGCAGTGCTGGGAGCATAGACAGTCTCTGCCCTGGGTCTCCAGGGTTCACACGAGGCTGGGCCAACAGCATGGTCCATCAGCCTCGGTCCTCTGGGCAAAGCCATCCCTCTGAGTCAGAGAAGGAGCTGAGAAGAGGACCTGCATTACCAACTCAGTTGTCATCCACACAACTCCTTGCATCACCCCAGTGCTTCCTCTTGTGCCCCTGGCAAGTGTCTCCTTGGGCTCATAGCTCGCTGCGGCTGCAAGGTTGGCAGGAAAGGCTGACCTAACCCTGCACCAAGCGGGCCCTCAGACCTATTGTCTTGAAATCAGGGTAATGATGGATGCCTAGGATGTTTCATCATTTCCCAGCACTGTTACAAGGCCCACATTTAAACCTCATCAAACCTTTTTTGCTTCCCTTTCTGATTTTTATGTGCCTAGAGTGCTGGCCATACCTCCTCCAACCTTTGTTCTCATGGTATTAAACGAGTGGTCCAGTTTTTGGAGGATGAGCAGTACTGTAGAGCAAACCCATGCATTAATCGCTTGTGTTAATGATGAGACCCCAGTGAGGTGTCTGCCGCTTGGGACACATCCTTCGCATCCTCTCTGTTCCTCTCCTGCATCCAGCCCAGGCTCCATTGCTCCCTTCTCAGTTTTTTCTCACACTTGCCAGAGGGTGAAACAAATGAAAGGCTGGATGAGTCAGCAGTAGAAAACAGGGTAATGAGTTTCCGAATGCATTTGACAGAAGGGTTAAGACAAGGAGGTTAAGAGGCTGAGAGGTTAAGAGACTGAGGGCCCTGCGTTGAGCACAAACAGAGCCCCTGGTGAGGCTGGTCAGGGTCACCGCAGCCCGGTGGTTCCCTCAGAGCCTGGCATGGTCATCAGCTGGATCTTCCCTTGGGCAGGAGCAGCGTGCCCTCCTTGTGCAAGGGCAGCACGTGTCTGCACGCACAGGCACAGCGTGATTTTGATAGGTGCAGCTCTTCATTTTCCATAATCCACTTCCTTTGATATTTTCCCCCATGTTTGTGCAGAAATTAATACCCTAGGTTTCCAGTCTTGACCAGGACTTTTCCATCAGTGCTGCAATAAGAGCTTACAAAAATAGTAGTAGCCATACCACCATCATTTGGAAAAGAGATTGTGTGCAACAACTTGCGTGTTTCGGTAGCTAACGTAATAATGTGGTAATTACAGCCCTCCTTTGGGCCTGGTCCAGCTGTTTGTCCAGGAGTTTGTTCTCTAGGTGCAGCTGTTCTTACCACCAGACCCAGATCCTTTCAGTTACTGCTAAAATCGTGCCGCAATCATGCTTACGGATTTTGTTTTTCTTCCTTGAAAGCACCTGCTCAAGACACAGGGCTGGTTTCGTTGTTAGGTAATCAAGAAAGGCAAAAGCTGAATTCTGCTTTCAGGCACTTCACAGAGTGAGGCGAGCTCTCACGTTGGAAGCCCCTCTCTTGCAAGCTCTGCAGAAAAAAAGCATCTAAACTAAAAACATCTGAACTCCCTAAACTTGCCTTCTACCTACAGGGCATTTGAAATAGTAGGAATTAACCTGCCTCATGCATATAGGCAGGCTTGAGAAAATGAAGATCACCGCAGCAGTGAATATAATGTAAATATCTGTAGGAGTTTTGGCAAGTAACCAGGGAGCGAAAGGGTGTGCTTCTCTCCAGAAAATGAGATTTTCTCATCTTCTCTGTGGTTCTGATCCTTAGTATGAGTTTGAATTATTATTTGCACAGGTTGTTAAAAATGCATGAAGGAGGTAAAACCCGGTGACTCCAGCAGGAAAAGGAGCTGTGCAATTTGGGAAGAATAATGCTGTTATTTGGCTGAAAATGACCCACGTGCACATGATCCTAACGCCATCATCAGCATGCAGGAGCAGCAGGGCCTCCCCATCGGAGCAGGAGGAAACGAGCCGCGGCCGCCGGAGAAGTCAGCTCGCTGGGGTCAGGCGGCACGTGCAAGCCTGTAGCGCCGGAGGTCCCGGTGCCAAGAAAAATATCTTGGCCGCGCTTCCTCCGTGCTGTCGGTGGGCAGGACAGCCCCAGTGGTTTCCTCTGAGCCAGTGGGTAGGCAGACAAATGAGGACATTTGTTGTGCTTGGAGCCAGCCGCCTGCCCACCTACACCTGCCTGATGGCACAGAGCTCTGTGGCTGCTTGCCGAACAGCGTCCGTCGTCTTCACCGGCACCACCTGAGCTTACCCAGGGCTGGTGGACCCCCGTGCAGGGTCTGGGCTGCTCTTAGCCCTTGCAGCCACCCTGGCCATGGCCCTGGAGGCTGGGAGAGGTGGTGGGTTTGTGGCTGGGAGGGACATCCACACACAGCTCCTCTGGCATCAGTGGTGCACAGCACAGCTTCTGGGGTTTCTACCCAAATGTGGTGGGTTGACCTCAGCTGGAGGCCAGGTGCCCACCAAAGCCGCTCTGTCACTGCCCTCCTCAGCTGGGCAGGGGAGAGAAAATAAAATGCTTGTGGGTCAAGATAAGGGCAGGGAGAGATCCCTCACCAGTTGCCATCATGGGCAAAACAGGCTCAGCTTCTGGAAACTAATTTAATTTATTACCAATCAAATCAGAGTCAAGTAATGAGAAATAAAACCAAATCTTAAACACCTTCCCTCTACCTCCTTTCTTCCCAGGCTTAACTTCACTTCGTTTTCTCCACTTCCTCCCCCCAGCAGTACAGGGGGACAGGAATGGAGGTTGTGGTCAGTTCATCACCCATTGTCTCTGCTGCTCCTTCCTACTCAGGGGGAGGACTCCTCACGCCCTTCCCCTGCTCCAGCATGGGCTTCCCATAGGGTCACAGCCTCCTTCGGGTGCATCCACCTGCTCCGGCGTGGGGTCCTCCATGGGCTGCAGGGGGAATCTCTGCTCTACCATCATCCTCCAGGGGCTGCAGGGGGGCCGCCTGCCTCACCATGGTCTTCTCCACAGGCTGCAGGGGAATCTCTGCTCTACCATCATCCTCCAGGGGCTGCAGGGGGGCCGCCTGCCTCACCATGGTCTTCTCCACAGGCTGCAGGGGAATCTCTGCTCTGGGACCTGAAGCATCTCCTCCCCCTCCTTCACTGCCCTTGGTGTCTGCAGAGTTGTTCCTCTCACACACAGAGGCACTACCACAATTGCTGATGGGATCAGCCTTGGCCGGGAGTGGGTCCATCTTGGAGCTGACTGGCATTGGCTCTGTCAGACACAGGGGAAGCTTCTAGCAGCTCCTCACAGAAGCCACCCCTGTAGCCTGGTTGCTACCAAACCCTTGTCATGCAAACCCAATACACCACAGTATACAATTATGACTTCCCCACGCACCCCCACCATCCCTTTCATAATTTCGGCCTTTCTCCTTTAAAGCCCAGCAGCCTGATTTCCTCTTGCCTTGCTCACATCAATCTAGGTGCAAAATGGACCACCAGCCTGAAGGTACCAAGAGTGTCGCTGCCTTTGCAAAGCACTGAATCAAAACCTCAGCTGCAAAGGAGAAGGGGACAGGGTACCCAGGGTCCTCATTCCCAAAAATGGCTGTACCTCGGCTGCCCTTCTGCAGACCTGCACCTCACTCACAGAGCCCATTTCTTTCTTATTCTTTTTAAAAAAGAACTGAGGTCACCCCAGATAATCCTGCTAATATCAGAGCTGGATGGACCTATCTTCTTAAAGCTAATTGTAACTTGTTTAGAACAAACAAATTGCTTCAAAACCACCAAATAAAGTTATCCCCTCTCACAAATGGGGCTGTCATTGCCCGGTGGACACCGACGTGCTGTGAAGAAAACTCTGTCATGTGCCACGACTTCAGAAAAGCATGAGAAAACACTAGCAGCCTTCCCTTAGATAAGAAGCCACAAACAAATCAGAAACAACAAGCGAAAACTCAATTCAAGGTTTACTCCAGGATGGACGTCTTGCTACGATAAATTAAGGTGTTTTTCATTATTAAAAATAAACAAAGCAATGAAAGTGAACCATGTCACCATTCATATGCTTAAAAAACATCTTTAATCTGCCTGGGAAAATCTTTTTTTTCCCCAACAGGAAAAAATATTAGTTGTCCAGATAACAAGCAAAACAAAATCAACCAAAGGGCATCAAGAGACTTCCTGAAATTGAAAAAAACAATGTTTTGTGTAACAAGTTTTTTTAAAAAAAAAAACAAACAACAAACCTCACGCAGCAAGCAGAATGATTCCTCCAGCTTCTTCAGGCCATCAGTAGTTTCAGGAACATGAGGAAAAACTACACAAGCAGCCGAATGTTTTATTTAACCTTGCAGCATTTTACAGCTGTCCTAAGCCTCTTCCCTTCTCCCTTCTCCCCCACCCCCCGGAAACCATTTGTCTTTCTAGTGCCTTATTTTTAACAGCTCAGCTTAGCCCTGAAGGGACATGTGTAAAAACAACAAAAGAACCTAATTCGGCAACTTTGGGGTTCCCAGTACTGAAATAGCAAGCCCAGTGTAAATCAGGATTGCGGGTGGTTTGCCAGGGGGTGCAATACCTGCTTCTCTCGCAGAAGGGAGGGATGGAAGGAGGCAGAGCCGTGATGATGGACAGCCCAGCCGCTCGCCCGCTATGCAACCGGGAGATGCAGGTGGTGCTGGGCTGTGCTAGCGGGGAGGGTCAGGGACCCCATTCATCCTGCAGTAACTCAGCCCCGGGAGATGCGCGGGGAAGTTTGCGCAATGTCTGCCCAAACTCTGCCTGGATCCTGGCCAGCGCTGGGAAACTTTCATTCTCATCAGTTCAAAAATTCCACCTACAAGCACCTGATTAAAACAATACGGGAGGTGGTGTGGCATTCCACCTGCCCCCAGGTCCCTCTCTCGGCCACCACGCTGTGAAACCACAGGAAATCATTAGCCGTGCCTGCTAAGAACTTCTGGATCCCAACAAATTACTCATATTTCATATATTCAGAGCTTCTTGTTGCTGTTGTTTAAAGTTATTTATGGTTTCCACAGGTTGGTTTGTGATGTTGATTTATGCAGATTCTAATGTTTGGCCATGTAGATTAAGCATAGCAATGTAGGGTTCGAAGGCCTCCTCTGTTACAGTTACCCCGGTTTTAAGTAACACGGTTGCTTGCAATCAGGCAATTAAGCCATGAAATTATATCTGCTCCCTAATAAATACACACAGAGGCAGTTCACACCCCCACACATTTATGAGCTGGGTTTTAATGTGGTCTCTGAGATGCTGGAAGATACTTTCTGTGACTATTTACAGCAGGAGAAGCCAGTCCTTTGAACTTTTGCAGAGTAATCCCTAGACAGGTGTAGTACTAGCCAAAGCAAATTGTTTTAGAAATGTCAATATATATTCATGGATTATTTGCCCAGCTCAAGCACTTATAGTAAATGTCAATAGATCTATGAATAGGGTTCAACTTGCCGGTAAGGAAACCTCTAGCCTAGCAGCAAATTCATGTATCACAACAGGAAAGAAACGCAAGCCTGCTGACCAAAGGAAACCCCCCCGAGAGAGTGATGGGAGAGAAAAGCACAGTCAAATCCACCTCCATATTTTCTGGGGCCATTCCACCAAGGGCAGGTTGGCAATCTGTGGTGCTTTCAGCATATCTGATCTTCCTTGCCAGCACAATGTCCTTTTGTTCAGCAGGGTGGTTCCCTGCAGCCCAGAGCCAGCCTCCGAGGCAGCCACCAGCCACCGGGTGAAAGGGGCACATTTCCCATCTGGGCACACAGCACGTGAGCATCTGGGAACGTTCCTAATGCTCACCTGCACCTTTTGGCAAGGTGGCACTCTCCCGCTTTTCCTCCTCCGCCAGACACAGGACTTGCCTGTGTTCCACCAACGGACCAACCCATCACAGCAGTCTGCTGGCAGGGAGCAAGAAACTCTTTAATAGATCGATCAAGCAATGTATGGCATGTCTGTGCTCCATGCAGTGCTGATGCTATGCTGCAGCAGCCTCCATGCGTGCAAACCAGAGGATTTGCTCTTACCACCTTTTACAAGAAAACTGTCTTCAGGACAGCTTCCAAACCTGCCCAGCACAGAGCTCCCCACAGCGCCCTGAGGCAGCGCACGGGCAGCTCTGGCTGTGAACTGCCCCATCCTCTCTCTAACCTGTCCCTCCCTAAGCGGCCTGCCCAGGGCATTTCCAGCCGCCGGACACTGTGCAAAGCAGGGAGCAGCCCAAAACTGAGGTCTTGGGTGCAGAAAAGGGCCACACAGTCGCTGCTGGCAGCAAAGCAGCAAGCTACAGGGAGCTCCCTTCTTAACTGTGGAGGCTCAGCCACGTCCCCTCTGAGCTGCCGGAAGCCTTTGCCTGAAGGAGTGATTTAAGTGATTAATGACAATTGATAGAAATTTTTTATTTTTTTTTTTAATTTGATGGCTTTTGTAGACCTGTGACACATGTCCTGCCCTTGGGCAGCTCCCGGAGCACAAATCTGCCCGAGCCCACCCGCCCAGGGCACGAGCAGGACACAGCCACACTCATGGCAGCCCTGTGAGGGCTGGCAGCTGCTCACCACCTACACCCGAGCAGCAGGCAGGTGCTCCCCTCCCTGTCCACCTGAGTGCTGCTACAGGATGAGAAACAGGCCAGAGGCCACCAACCTCCACATCGGCCGCAGTCCCTCCCTTGGTGCCGCACTCAGCATAAGCTGCGCCGGTGCCGATGGCAGCTCTTCCCCAGCCCCGAGGCTCAGCTCCGCCACAGGAAGGCTGATTTTTAGTCTGACTGACACCCTGTTTACAACAGGGAACCTGCTTTGGTTGCAGCTGGCCTCCTGCTTATCCCCACCAGGCCTGCCCGACGCAGCGCCGAACCCCTCATTGCAGACGCTGTGGGAAGCATTGCCCTTCCTGCCCTGGCCGCAGGCTCCAGCTGCCTGCAGGGACAGGCCACCAAGGGGACAGCAAGGAGATAAATTGCCCAGCCCTGCTACCTCCATTCACTCAACGTTCCCGACTAAGGGCTTCATCCTGCAAAGCCACCAGGCCCATCTTGAGCCAAAACGCACTCACTCAGCTGCGCCACATCCTGACAGGATGTCAGCAGTAAACAGTAGGTAAATACTCATGCTTTATCATCGGTTAGTATTTGTTGTTTTTAGAGACCTGGACTAAAATTCCCACTGAAAAAAAAAAGCATACGACAAAAGTTGCTTCTATTTTCTGCCTATGGAAGAGCCGTGCGAAGAAAGCCATTTCCTTCATCGTTATTCACCCCACAAAAAAGTTTGATGGTGTTTGTGTCTTTTTTTTTTCAGATCTTTTGCATCCATCTGCTTACATCTTGGGAAAAGACTAGATTTATTTACAAACTTATTTGTGTATCAATACAAACTTATATCAATAAAGAGCTATCCCTGTTCCCCACAAGCGTTTGCCTTTTGCAACGCGTGCCTTCCCTGGGTGCGGTGAAATGAATCGGAAAAACCCCACAACCATGACCGACGGGCAGAGCGGGCACCCACCACCTGGCCTGACTGCTGCTCACACACTTCAAATTGGCAAATAACCGCAGGCGGCGTTTGGAAGCAGCCTTTCTGCAAAAAGCACATTCCTGCAAAACTGAAGGAGTAAAGGGGGGGCGGGGGGTGTACAGCAGGCAAAACCTTACTCCAGCGTGACTAAAGCATAAGCAGATAGTTGCTGGAAATCATTGGCAGCATTTGCTCAGCAAAGGTTACTGTTAGAAAATATAATTGATATTAATGTCTAGGGTTATCTCATCTGATTGTATCAGCAAAATATGGTATCGCTCGGTAATTACTTTTAACATGATTTTCGCGGGAGGGCAGTCGATGCTGGAGAACAGAGTTGTCTTTTTAAATGCAGCAAAATACCGCCTAATTATGAATTAAACTCCAGGCTGAGGCAAGCTAGCAGCCTCCGTATCGAGTCTGAGCAAGCAGCACTTTCCCATTAAACTTCGGATGGTTCTTACAATCACTTCTCCATGGAAGTAACACTTTTCTGACAAAATAACGTCGCTAGCCCACAGAACATTGAAATGATACAATAGCTGCCTGCTTGGAGCTCACTCGCCACCTGCTTTTCCTTGTTTTGTTTTCTAGCCTCTAATTACTGAGCAGAGTCAATTCCTAATGAGGCAGTTTGATTTCCTGTTTTTCATACTTCTTGAGCCGCTTAAAGAGCCCGTCCAACATAAAAGGAACCCTTTTCTAAACAGATTTTAAATTAATTATAATAACCTTGGTGGTGGTGGTTGTTGTTGCTCTGCGTGTGTGCATGTGTACGCACATCTGAGTTTTCCATGGCTGGCTTTCTCATTTAATGCTTCCACACACAGCAATCTTTTTTTTTTTCCCCCTCCTGCTCCCCCTGCCTCCCCCCCCAACAATGTGAACTGGAAACTCTTGTCCAGGAAATTGTAGCCACAGAAACACTGTGTCTGAGGCTGAGGAGGAAAAGGTGGTGATGTCATGAATAATTGGGCTGTGAGAAAAGATGGAGCATGAATAAGGAGGGAAATATTCTGACGTCTGTCTTTAAAGCTGGAAGATAAACACTTGTTGTGAATGGTACACACTGCCTTCCAAATGGGCTGGTAGGAAGAAGAACGGTATTAAATGACTGCTCAGAAACATATGAATGATGCTAATGAGGTCTCTCAGCCCTCTCCTAGCCCCACCAAACACATGTTACACCTCTCAGTTCACATCTCGGAGCTTCCCCTGTCAATACCGGTGGCACTGGAGAGCTGCTGCTGTTCCTGGGATTTACGGAGGTCATAGTCCTCCTCCTGCCTCTGCTCCCTCCTCACTCTTCCTGCCTGCTCCCTAGGACCCTGTGGCATGGCGAGGGGCTGCTGCAGCTGGGGCTGCACAGGCTGCAGGTACTGGGTGGCCACAAGCTCTGACCTTGCCCAGCAGGTACCACTGGACACTGCTCTTCTCTGGCTGGCCACAGGGATCCATGGACGAGGTGCCTGGGTGCAAGGATGGCAAAGAAACACAGCCAGGCAGAGACTCCTGGCACAGCGGCAGCCCCTGCCTTCATCCACCTGCATTTCCCCAGCTCCCTGACTCCCCTCGCTCCAGTCCCACGGAAGCATTTGTTGAGGCCACTCGCAGAAGGCACCTAAGGACTTTGCTGTGGTGACAGCTCAACTGTCACCCTGCTTCTTCTGTCCTCTGTCCCAGATCCTTCCCAGGGAAATTTCCCATGGGATCCTTTATGTGGAGCAGAGGCCTCTGCCATGCCCTGGCAACACGCAACGGATGCCGCAGTGTTGAGAAGGTGGCCGGTGATGGCTGCCTGTTTGCATGACAGCTGCTCAGAGGGCATCCAGTCCTCCCCAGGACTCAACAAGCGCACAGGAGAAAGGCACTCCCCATCCCAGAAGGTTTGGAGGAGAAAGCAACAGGCTTGCATCAGTCAACCCCTGGACCCACTACGTTTGTAAGAGCTGGAGTTTTGCTGTGGAAACAGCATATAAAGCTCATTGAAAAAAAAAAAATGTAACCTGTTGCTAGAAACCGAGAAAGCCAATCCATGCTACAGCTCTAAAAATTCAAGTGAGCCTCGGCTGGGGAGGGCTGCATTCCAACCCCACCCAAATCATAAAGCTGAGAAAACTTCAATGGGCTCTAGCTTCTGGATTATTATTATTATTATGACAGGGTTTTCCTCTCAGGATTCAGACTCTCTCTAAATGGTGGGAAAAAGGGTTTTATACAACCTCCAGTCTCCACATGACAAAGTGACTGCCTATTCCTACAGTCATCTGAACAGAATAGACGGAATAAGCTATTGTCTGTGCTCAGAAGTCAGCGACTGCACCAGCACTTGATTGGTCCAGGATGTAGAGGAACAAAAAGGTCATTGAATAAAAGAAGAACAATACTTTTCATGAAACAAATGAGCTTTTGCTAATTTATAACATGTTTGGTTTGGGTATCATATACATCAAAATGATGTAATTAGTAAATGTCATTTTCTGGAGAGAGAGAGCTCAGCAAACCCTTAATGATGGGAATTTCCTGCCCCAGCCTGGAGTCTCTGGACTACCAGAGCATCATAAAGATGCTGTATTTCACTAATAATTAGAGCGGGCATGAAGCTGGACCTAGATATGTGACAAGGGAAAAAGGAAAAAGTTCACCTACTCCAAAGGTTATTTGCACTGGAGGATTAATGAGAGAAATACAATGGACTGAAGGCTGATTAAAAACTGTCTTGCACATTCCACACCCAGTGTTTGAAACCTGGAATCTGAACTGGTCCTACCTCCAAATATCAGCAACGCTTAATCGGGTCACCATTCAGCTCCAGCCCTGACCGCTCGGCTGATGATCTTTCTGTAACGAGCACAACCATAAGTTCAGCTCCCAAAGCACCTCAGTCAGAGGGACATCCAGACTCAGATAGAAGCTTTGTAATTTGTACAGCACTCTTGCTGAACACATTACATTGCAAGGGTGATTTTCAATAAGAGACTTCCATACACACAACATGAAGTTTGAACTTGGAAGTTCTGAGGGTGTTGCTCCCCTGCACGCACACAGACACACACAATCACATTCACAGCACAAGGCAGGCTCACAGCAGAGGTTACACTTTCCAGGTCTGAGGGAAAAACTGCTCTCATGATGCTCTCCACTCAGAAAGAAGTCAGAAGTGCTGGAGACCTCATGTAGGAAACACTTCTCAAGCAGCATCATTCCAGGTTGTGCAAGGCCATCTCTCAAGACTCTCGACACTAAGAAAGCCAGACCCACTGCAAGACACAAGGGACCTAAGAACATACAGAACCTTCTCGTTAAGGAAAACAGTAATTATTTTGCCCTTTCTTTGCAAATTTGTCTTTAAACTAAGCTGAGGGTAGGCTTGTCCAAGCCCACCAGAAAGAGCAGCTGGCTGCAGCTGCAAAAGCCAAAAGTTCCAAAACCCCTCTTCAGATATGAGTCTGCCCTCTTCAAATAAGCATATCAGCTACATCTAGGAGACGCCCAGAGAACCTTCTTGCATCTCTTCCTCCAGGTCCTGAAGCCAGTTCTGAGCTGAATGTTGTTATAAAGACAGAAAAAAAAATATTGTTTCTGCTTGCATTATAAGGGGTGAAGAGACACAGCAAATACCTATGGATCTACCAGACTCAAAGGATCCACCAAAAAGGCTATGTCCTGACCTAGTTGCTCAGACTTGGGAGATGACAGAGATCCACCAATCTGTTTTCATTTCATGTGTTGTTGACCCTTTCCCTCCAGAAGTTTTGCATCAGTTTTTGGACCTAAAGCTCCTGCTGTAGCAAGATCATCCTCAGGATGCCTCAAGAGCAGCGTGGCACGCTCTGCTGCCAGGGCTCACCAGAGCTCAGCTGCTCTCAAAGTGTCTTCACCAGGGCAGAGCTGTGAACCAAGTTGCCACCTAGAAAATCTTTTCTCACGTGAAAAATCCAATAGGCAGGTTTAGGAACAGAAATCTCCTCTGGCAATGGCCACAGCATTCTCTGAGCTGTGCGATAAATATGTTATATTAGTTCATGTTTCCTCCTTCACAGGAATTACTCAGGCACATGCGAAACAATAACGCAATTTGGAAAAACTTCCTTGATCATTTGTACTGCAACTTTGTTCTTTGCGGCATATTAGAAGTACGTAGGAACTAAACCGAAGGCTCAAAAGGCCAGCAAATACTAATCACAGAGCCTCTTCTGCCAGTAATGGGCATGTTTGAGCTGGAAAAGTTTAACTGTTAGGGATTTTCAGCTCTCTATTAGGAAGGACACCTCTAAATGTGACATTCTTCTCCCCAGGAAATACCCTTACATTCTCTGCTAGTTCAGAAAGGAAAACACTCCAGCGCAAATAATTTACTTCACACCCGCTTCTTCCCTTTACTTCAGTTTGCTTTTTCAAAAATTCCTTCTGCTGCCAATTTTTCTATCTTTTATGACGATTAACCCAGCAATTCCCACATCTATGAGCAGCTCCAATGGAAATCTGCTAAATGAATAATCTTGAGCCAACAAAACCGTATTCTGATGGGCCCTCACCGAGCCAGTTGTGTTTCTGCAACTGCGAAAAGTGTGAATTTTCTCCTTGGAGGTAGAGCTAAAAAGCAGAAAAGATTACCACGGGTCCATTTACCCACTGTACATACATCACTGATTCTCTGCTCCCAGGAAAGCAACGTCGGTATAACCCTCTTTATGTAGCTGATGTGCAACAGCTCAGCTCCCCGAAAAGCACCGCTGTTGGCCTGGGCGTGGGCTGAGGGTGCATCAGGCAGTGGCACTCAGCCTTCCTGCCTGGGGGGCACGTATCTGTTCCCAGAGGCTGGAGAAAGCTGTACACTGTGGCTTTTCTCTGGCCACAGGAACATGTCACACAACACACACATTGTGCACTCCCGCTTATGCACTAGACTATCTCCCCAGGTTATTTTCAGGAAAGTGACTCCAGGTTAGCACTCACAGAATGGTTTGGGTTGGAAGGGACCACAAGGATCATCTAGTTCTAGCTCCCCTGCCATGGGCAGGGACACCCTCCACTAGACCAGGGTGCCCAAAGCTCCATCCAACCTGGCCTTGAACACTTCCATGGATGATGAGGCATCCATAACCTCTCTGGGCAACCTCTCCCAGTGCCTCACCACCCTCACAGTCAAGAATTTCTTCCTAATATCTAACCTAAATCTACCCTCCTTCAGCTTAAGGCCATCAGCCCTTGTCGTATCACTCCCTGCCCTTGTAAACAGCCCCTCTCCAGCTTTTCTGTAGGCCCCTTCAGGTACTGAAAGGCTGCTATAAGGTCTCCCCGGAGCCTTCTCTTCTCCAGGCTAAACAACCCCACCTCTCTCAGCCTGTCATCATAGGTGCTCCAGCCCTCTGATCATCTTTGTAGCCCTCCTCTGGACTCTCTCCAACAGCTCCATGTCCTTCTTATATCGGGGACTCCAGAAGAGAACACAGTACTCCAGGTGAGGTCTCACCAGAGCAGAGTAGAGGGAGAGAATCACCTCCCTCGACCTGCTGGCCACACTTCTTTTGATGCAGCCCAGGATGCAGTTGGCTTTCTGGGCTGCTAGCTCATGCTGAGCTTCTTGCCCACCAATACCCCCAAGCCCTTCTCTTCAGGGCTGCTTTCCATCCATTCTCCGCTCAGCCTGTAGCTGTGCTTGGGACTGCCCTGATCTCAGGTGGAGCAGGGAAGCCCAGAACACTGGATCCCCCAGACCCTGGCAGCCCCCAGGTAGGGCAGGGCCAGCAGGATGGCAGTGCTGCAGGGAGCAGTAAGACACTCACTCTGCTCCTGCAACCCTGCCAGGTACAGTCACACAGGCGAGAAGCACGGCCAAGTGAGGTACACGCTTCAGTACTACCCTGCCTGCTGGCAGCTCTCTTAATCATAAGGGGAACAAGGACGCAGCCCTTCCCGTGCAGCCAGGCAGATACCAATATATGACACAGCACGTAAAGGCGTTGACTCACAGACAATCCACCTTTTTTCAGCCAACCTCATTTACCATAAACGAGTGCATACAGCTCACTTTCAGTTCCTCTGTCACGCTCCAGTTTAAGTCTACCTTGGGCTCACTAGATGGTAAGAACACATCCATAATCTCAAGGCAGTATCAGCTCTCTACAGCTATTATTAAAACAGCTGTGTCATGCCAGAGGCAGGATTCAGAGAAATCAGGTTAATGGGCTGAGCGAAAGGGTTTGTAGGTGGGGAGCGAAAGGGCACTTGCTGTAAACCTGAATAGCCTGTGACTGCATGTGGGTGTAGAGATGCGGGGTGGCAATGCACCGAAGAAATAGGTGGCTCTTGTTTATTCCAGTGTTTTCCTACATTTTTGATGTCTGTCTGGACAGAAGCAATAAAGATATCATTCCAGTTAAACATTCATTGACTCTACACTTAGAAAGTATGTCACCAAGCTAACCAAACAGGCTCTTCTTCATAGAATGGTTTGGGTTGGAAGGGACATCAAAGATCATCTATTTCCACACACATACTCCCCGCCATGGGCAGGGACACCCTCCACTAGACCAGGGTGTCCAAAGCCCCATCCAACCTGGCCTTGAACACCTCCAGGGATGGGGCATCCACAGCTTCTCTGGGTAACCTGTTCCAGTGCCTCACCACCCTCATAGTAGAGAATTTCTTCCTAATATCTGATCTAAATCTCCCCCCCTTCAGCTTAAGGCCNTGGTTTGGGTTGGAAGGGACATCCACACACATACTCCCCACCATGGGCAGGGCCATCACCCCTTGTCTTGACACTATCATGCCCTTGTAAACAGTCCCTCTTCAGCTTTCCTGTAGGCCCCTTTAGGTACTGGAAGGCCACAACTAGGTCTCCCCAGAGCCTTCTCTTCTCCAAGCTGAACAATCCCAACTCTCTCATCATATCAGTCCAAAGTCATATATATATGGCCAGCAACTGTGTTGTTCAACTCTTGTCTTTGATTTTAGTTTTTTAGGGGGTGTTCTCACAGGTCCCTAACCCAACTGCTGGTAAATGAGGATGGAGCCACCCCTCCATGTCCTCAAACATTTTGTGGCCCTTTCTGTCCCCTTCCTACAGATGGAGGGACCAGAGCCCTGTGCAGAGCTCCAGAGATGACAATATTGCAGATCCAAATAGTTGATCCAGCAGTTGAGTTTCATCCCCAATTCCTGTCCTAAAATCTTCTGCCATTCCATGTGCCCATTCGCAAAGGGAAGTGTGAAAATGACAGGAAGCACAGAAAGCTTGGTCTATCAAGAGCTCCACAGATTTGGTGGGCAGAAGTGACCACCGCCCACATAACATGGGGCCATCAAATATCACCTGGGATTCAGGCCCTGCCTGTGCACAGAGCCAGGGAAGGACTTTTATGACCATGCAGTATCCAGCAGTGCCCTGGAAAAACAGTGAGTTTTCAGCATGGATGTGTCTGTGGCATCGATGTGGTGAGGGTCTCTGTATGCGTTTGGAGTGAGAGATCATCGAGAACAGACACTCAGCGTTAGGTGTTACCAGCAATCTCACAACCAAACTCCACAGAAATCATTCACATATCTATGAACCTTTGACAACTTATTAAAGCAACTCCTTGGTTTGGGGAGAGAAAAAGCATACATCTAATCAATAAATCACACCTGAACACTAGCACGCACACTCCCACATACCCACACATCTGATTTCCAGGGAGATGGCCGCAGCAAAGTAGTTTTTCCCAGGGTTTTGGGAAAACCTTTTGGTTTTCTCTGATTTGTAAGCTGTTTTTCTGATAAAAAGCTGGCACACGTGCTCAGCAGTTATCTCCACAGAAACAGCTTCCTTCACAGATTCGCCTTTGGCACTTACTCACAGCCACTGGAGAGCTAGGTCCCTAAGGAACGCTTCTTCCAAATCTGAAAAAACCCTCCTCTGATCAATGCAAAATATTGATCCTGATCTACAGGTTTGAACTGGGCTTACATCCTGCTTGCAGCGGCTCTCTTCCCTACTGCCCAAACGCCCTACCTCTGCAGATGTTCCAATGGCAGGCAATGGCAGCCCAATGCCCTGAATGCTGTAAGATCTCACCTAGATGGAGGAGAGGAAAGTAACAGGATCTAACAGAGCAAATGCTGACGAGGAACACTGCCCTGAGCTCAGCCAAGGGAAGTCTTCACATTGCTGTGGCACTGCCTTAGGACAGAATAGAGACAACTCTGGAAAGGAAGAGAGTCAGGTACCTCCTGACCACACCTACATGAGTTTACCAAGTATGAATACAAACTTTGTACTCCAAATTTCAGGGACTTCTAACACAGCAATGACTTCTGTGACTTACTAACCTTTAGGTGAAAGCAATGTACATTCGCTTTCGTCTATAAGCAACTGAGAGCTCCACATTTCATCCAACCCTGAGGCTTTCTGGAGTACAACCCCCAAGCCTAACCACTGCTGGCAGTCAACAACTCCGCAGTCTATGGCAAAATCAGCAGCAGAGCCTGCTGGCTCAGGGAACTGGTTGTGACTTGTGGCTTCTCTCGAGGTCATCACCCTACATGTTACTGACCAAAAGTCACAGTCATCTATATATACTACCCGTCTTGCATACAAAGAATTGGATGGTTTCTACCTCACTGCCAATGGCTGTCTATCCACATGCAAAGCCTGCAAGCATCTTTTCTGATGGCTGTAGTACAAACTTTCTAACGCTGCTGTCTGTCCCTGCACATTGACCTGAAGGAACATTACATGAACAGTGCAGAATAGCTTGCACTGCTGCTGCTTGTGCTGTAGAGGATCCATCAGCAAGATAATGTATCAGCCTGTAAAACCGCATGTTCAAAATCTCCCAGCAGCACTGAATTAAAAAATGACTTTGGGGCATCACAGGAACCTCATCTGAACTGTGACCCACTGAGACAGATCTTGGTGGCTGCTTTCATTGGTTTAACAGTATCTGATAGGATTATGGGCAGCACATTTCCAGGCTAGCTAAGCTCTACACAAATCACTACCAAAAATATGGCAGCACTGAATCTGTTGTGAGAGGTGCTTTGGAGGCCATAGCAATACAGGGCTTAGGCTCTTCAGCAGGTTTCTAAGCAACAAAACTTACCAATCTCTGTTGTTTTAGGAGTGAACTGAAACTACTTTGGTGTTAATACACCACAAGCCTCATACTGTGACCATTGCTATATTTTGCTAAGAAGGGTCCTTAGTTTCTTTAAGTATTGTACTTGTACAGCAACTTTTGTTGGTATTTCCTCATCCAGGCTGCAGTCACTCAGAGTACGGTGATTTCCATAAATCTTCTAGTCACCCTTGCTGGCTGCCTCTGAATGACTGTGCAGTTAGACGTAATGCAAATGAAAGTAACGTGAGTGGCAGTTTGAAGGTCGAGTTTGATTTCCCAGTTTGTCTATCTGGTGACTAGGAAGCAAAACAAGAGTCAGACCCAAGAACCTGTTCTGAGAACCAATGCAAACCCATGCACAGCAGATGCATGCAGCTGTTGGTTTTCTTCCCCCCCCCCCGCCCCCTGCCAAACTGTCACTTTCAGAAGAGTAGATGCACCCACGTCCGGAATATTGCAGGTCTGTGTGCTAAAGCAGGCTTCCTGGGCACCTCTTTAAATCCAGCCCCTGCCCTCTGTTCCATCTGAGCTGCCACAGCACACAAAGAAAGTACCTTCATTTCTTTTCTTCTTTTCCTCTATTCTTATATCATTTTTCAGCTTTCCTTCATTCTTTGTGCTGAGATCTTTCCAGGCAACATCACCTCTCCTACCCAGTGTTTACTATCCCCCCAAACATGCAGCACATCCCCACCATCTCTGACCTCAGCTACAAACTCCAAACAAAGCTGTACCAGCAACAGACCAAGGAAAGCTTCTTTCTTGTCACTCAGCTCATGTCCTTCCAACTCACCACTTTCTCCTGCTATCGTCCTGGCTAACAACAGAGCTCAGGTCAGTGCGTATTTTCCATCACAAGGAACACCTGCATCTGTGTTTAGGAAGAACTTCCTGGCAGAGCTGCCTTGCCTCAGGTGAGCATAGTGATGCCACCTCCATTAAGAGCCTTATGAGAACCACACAAGTGCATCAGCAGGTGGATATATTTGCTATATTTAACCATTTCCCTACTGTTTGCAGGATAAAGAGATACTTTGAAACAGGTACACACCAGAGAGGATATTTTGTGGGGTTATATGGCTCCTGTGCCACCTGCCCTAAGTGTACCACTGATTTGTGTCCCCTCCCAGGCAAGAAGGACAGGCAGGAGGGAGCAAGCAGAATTTGCACTAGCAGTCACATCCCTGCCAGGCTTTTACCTTCAGCATCTTTTGCCTTTGCTTCCCTGCTAGAGCTCCACTAGTGGCAGCCACTGCTGGAGAGCTAGCATAGGAGAAACTGTTCCTGGTGATTCTTCTGCCCTGTCATCTGCACTTGGTCTGAGGAAAAGCAGACATCGTGGTGGTTAAAATTCGAAGTGAGAGAGCGTAGACTGCCCTCCCGTTCCAACTCTTGCTACTGTGTCATCCGGGAGAAGGAATGAGAAACAACCAGGAAAAAGGCTCATAAAGGCCTTGCCAAAAATCTCAAATAAAAAAAGCTACATCTAGGAATACTTTGAAGCTGAAATTAGTCCTTGCAAATGAATCCTCACTGTTTTCATCAATTTGAAGAGTTAGCAGAAATTAATCGGCTGTGAATTGTTTCTAAAATGAGACAAGAAGCAGCACTCATCCGCAGGGGGCTGCAGCAAGCATAAAATGAAACACAACTCGAAAATGTGGCCAAAACTCTTAAACAGAAAAACAAGCAGGCACCAAAATAAGCGGTTGTACAATCTGTTGTGTAAAGTGCCTCCACTGGACAGTTCATCACAAACAGAATAAGATTTTTCCCAGCACATGTGATAAAGCATCCCAGTTTGGTGATGTTCTCCAAAGATTTGACCTGCCACTGTCCGTGTTTCAAGACTGAAGGCTAAAGCCTCTGCTAGATCCTAAATACTAAACACACTAGACATCTAGATTGCCATGTATCTTGGCATTTGACCAGCAAAATGTCCGTGTAAAACTGTATGCCAGCAAATCTGCCTTCTGCTTTTAAGCTGATTATTCAAGGGTTAACTATGAGATCCCCTAATGAATTAATAAAACCCAGACATATTTTAAAAGCTATTGATTCATTACAATTTCTATTTTGGAGTGTTCTGAATATATAATCAATAAGATGGAAATGCTTTGTAACCTACAAAGAGTTTGTTAGTTGTGATATATGTCATTTGAAACATTCCTTCCTCTACCTTTGCTGCAGCACTCCAGATTTTGTTACGAATGGGTCTATATTACAATCTTGCCTTAGACTCTCCTCCTCCCAAAGTTGAAAGGGTGCTCAAAATCCAATCCTAAGTTCGCAACCGGATTTTACTGATTCATCCATTCAGCATCATGATCCCTGGCTTAATCCAGATACTCCAGCTTGCACCCCTTTCCAGGTTGTGTTGGTGCCTCTATACTCAGTTTCCCTGCTGCAACATAAGGAAGGTTTCAGTGGAAAGAGTGTCAAAATGCAACCAATCTGTGAGGCTGTATTTCTTTATACCTTGCAGCTAGTTCTGCAGGTGCTCTTGCCAGAACTAGGACACTCCGGATCCTAATCTCAGCCAGACATCCCAAGCACTGGTCAGCGGCTGATGCTCAGACACTTTGCTCCCACCTCTGCCCCAGGCTGCTGTGCGTCAGGGCAAAACACATCGTCCCTGCTCTACCTGGGCACTAAGGAAGGAACTAATCTCACCTCTTTTTCTAAAAATGAGGGGGCTCACCTGATGCAGTCATGCAGATTCCTCTGGAGACAGTGGAGAGAGAAGGGTTTCTGCAGATGATGATTCATCCTGTCCAGCACAGCGTCCCCTCCCAGGATGAGCGATATAGTCCTGTCTCTCACTGTTGACTCAAGAGGACATGCAGATAATTAACGTAGCCTATATACCTATCACATGGGTAAAGTAAGGTGAGACAAAGCCTATCCTAAGCTCTGAGAACGGTTTCCCACCCTGGTTTTGTGTATGTACGTACACGAAGAACCACACAGAATGGCCCCGTGCCTCACTCCAGGCTTTTGAACAAAATGGCACATCAGCCTTACCCAGCTGTTTAATTCCTCCATCATGATGGCTACATGCCCTCCAGGATGAGATGGATGCTGCTGTCTGCCTTCCCACAGGTCATCTGGCCACCTGGGCAGGCTTCAGTGCTCACCTCCTTTTAAGCAGCCTCTGACAAAGGACACCCAGTGACAGAAGACTTCTTGATCCCTCCCTGCTGGCTAAGGGTGGCAGCACAGCCCTACATAAGGGGCGTTAAAGAGCCTTGATGGGGAGTCCCCACAATTGCTCAGCTCAGGAAAGGCTCCTGTGTAGGCTGTGTAGGAGCATCTCCATGTCTGCCCATAGGCACTGAAAGGGAGGAAGAAGTCCTTCCCAGTACCCTCAGTATACCATTGTTTTGCATCATTTAACACTTACAGATGAACCATTTATGGCTCATCCACTTGGGGCTCGCTATGTGGTCAAGCACCAGCTTTCTTCAGTCTACTAAATTACCTCATGAAACTTTTGATTTAAAGAATACAGTTGGGAGCCCAGGCAAGCAGAGCTCTTACCAGCCAACTAGATCTGCTGTCATGTATGACTGACAAGATATTTATGCTGATGGGTCAACAGACAGACAGACAGATTCATTAATTTTCTTCTCCCTTGTCCCATTATCTAAGCCCCTGTGCCATCCACAGCCACTGGAGTGAATGTTCATTTCTATTCCATTGTCATACTAACTACTGCTCTAGTTTAAGTATTCTTTTGAAGCCCAAGAACAATGTGCGCAAGGCACAAATCCATCCCGCTCCTCCATGGTTAAGTAGGGCCATTAGACAGGAGAAACAATAGAAACGCAGCGGGTGCTCTGTGTTTGCTCCCTGCATGGCCGCACACAAAGACAAAAAGCGAGGAGGGCTGGATGGGCCAGGGATGGGTATTGGATACCCTGATGCACTCATTTTCCCAGCATCCCCAGATCACAAAGGAAAAGAGGGTTTGCATGGGCCTGCAGAGGCTACATCAGTCACTGGGCACAGGACCTCATTGTCTGGTTTGTTTTGTTTCCCTGAACAATATGTCACATATTTACTTTCCTCTTGGAGGGCTGATGCTAGCATAAAATCATCATCACGTTATGTCAAAATGTCAGCATGCCACATCACCACATCTCCACATGAGGCTGCCTCATGGGCCCCCACTAGGACTTCTGCACCCAATCATTTCCCATAAGCAGTGTTTGCAGGATGTGAGATCTTCTTAAAATAGGACAAACCCAGAAATCCTGGAGCCGGTGGCAGCCCTCGCTCATGTCTCTGTCTTGAGTGACTCCATCTGGACAATCTAGGATTGCTTTTGATGGGCTGTGGAAGCAGCTGCTCCTGGTTAAAATCTTTTTTTACTAGAAATAAATATAAATGCTATGGATAAAAAGTCAGGATGGTCTTTCTCTCTCTTCAGCCGTTAGCAAGTTTTATCTCCAGTGAAGGGATTTTAAAATGGATTTTTTTACTTAAGTGGCCATCTGTATTTTAAATACCCTTAACTTTTACCAGTGTGCAGCTCTGAGAAGTTACAACTGCTTTGCTGCAGCTTATCCTGGTGCAAAAGCAGGTGCAACTCCACTGAGCCCCACAGACCTTCTCCTGCCAGCGCTGGCCTCCACACCTCTCCAGAAATTCAGTCCTGGGCATTCCACAGCTTCCGTCCAACGCCGGGCTACCAGGAGAGTGAGGAAAACAGAAGAGCTCAGCAAGAACCCAGTGTGGCCACCACGTCTGATGGCAGTGCACCCCCTGCTATGAGGAACCAGCCTGGAGGAGGTAGATACCACCTGGGTGAGAGTATCATCAACCTCTGATGAATGCAGGGTTGGACTTGGCTGGTCCAGAAGTGCTTCCCAATGTTCCCCTCCGCTCTGCTCTTGGTCCTGCCCCGCTGGGCCAACCTGCACGGTGGCTGCGCTGAGGCCGTACACATCTGACTCTGGGGTTTGCTCTGCCAAGTCTCACATGCCAGAGGTCTGAGGCTTCTCCCTCCGACTGTCTGAAGCGAGCACCACAGTGCTGGGCCCCTACCAAACATCCCGTGGGCTCGGGATGGGAGAGGAGGGACTGGTCACACAGGCGGAGCGTGGATCCACGCCACTCCCAGGGGGAAGAGTTAAAACTGCCTTTTACTGGTTTTCTGTGGCAGATCTCTTTACTCAATGCTATGTAATATAGCCTCAAACACATTCTAAGTAGCCAAGGGCTGCCCAGCCATCTGTTTGAAGACACAGACCTCCTGAGGTAGGAGTTCCCAAAGCCTGGCCCATGGGACATTTCCTATGGAGCCTCCAAAGGGAAATTTTACCCCTTAAAGAAGCCAGCCTGTACTTGTTTTGTCCCACCTGTGAATGTTGGCCCAAACATGACTGATATATGAACACAAATGTGGGAACCTCTGCTGCAAGCGATATCTCTCCATCCTCTTCAACTCTCCCCTGCCAATCTCACCCACAACTCTGAGGTTCAAAAAAAGAGGAAGATCTGGTCATCTCCTAGGTACCTACTCTCAGTTCCAGCCATAGCTTCCAGGGGTGCTTTTTATGAGAAACCCCGGTTTTATCCAGTTTCTATCAGGTAGAAGTGCCAAATGACTGCATGACTTTCTTGCTGACTTTCAAAGCAAATTAAGATTTTACAGCCAGGTGCATTTGCAAATGGTATCCATGGCCTGCACTGAATTCATTAAGAAAGAAACAGACCCTCATAGCTAAAGTATGTACATATCTATCACTATTTTTTGTATTACATGTTCCATTTTATGTATTTATGCAGATTTAAAGCAATAAAGGTGCCTTTCAAAGGCACCTTTCAAAGGCTCTACGCACCCCCGGCATGATAAATTATACAACAAACGCAGTCAAACCAAATCCCAGCAGCACTGAAATTGCCTCCTCTGGGGGAGCTCGGCCAGCACGGCGCTGCTCCCTTCCTCTGTAAGGAAACTGCCCTGTAACTTCCCCATGCTGTATTACTCACTCCACTTTCTCATATCCCCAGAGATTTCCCTCCCCTGAGACCTGCGGGGTGATATCTAAAGAGACCCACCTTTCTCCCTCAGCCCAGCTTGGCGCAGCGCCTTGTGGGGTAGCCAGAGGGAAACCCGAGGTTTGCCCCGGTGTGGGGCAGAGCAGCACCCGGGCAGCACCCAGGTGAGCACCCGACTCTTTGCTCTTGCGGCTGGGGGACTGCAGCACTGCTGCAGCTCAAAGATGGGAGCGGGGGGAGGCAGTCAGCCCCGATGCCCAGCAAGGTGGCTCCTGAGGGAGGGCTGACACCCCTCCGAAGCAAGTGGAATGATGTGGCCCCTCTGCACAAGGTCCGTGTAAGGGAGGCCCAAGGCAGCCTTGCCCCATGCCGTGAGGTGATAAACAGCATAGGTTGCAGAGTAGTTGTTTTTCTTTAAAATATAAAATCATGAGCAAAATAAAAGGGAACCAAAAATATCACAAACTGCTCTGATGCTTGTGACCCGCAGGAACCCCAGTGCCGCATGTACGCCCGCCGGTGGGCTGCGGGTCAGCAGGGCCATCGCTCCCCGGCGCTCAGCAACTGCAGCATTAACGAAGGTGGCAAAATCAGTGCAGTTAGTGTTTAAAAAAAAATAAAAATCAAAAATAAAACTTTAAACCCCACTTTTTGGATGTTTTCTGTCCTTCACAGCTCCGCTCTGCGCCCCAGCAGAAGCCCGGGCTGGGCGGCCGTGCTGGTGGGGCGCTGGGCTGCGGTAGAGGTTTGGAGCTGCTGTGGCATCTGGCACGAAAAAATGTCCCGGGAAGCTGTTACATTAAATGGCCAAATCGATTTATTGAATGGCAGGTGTTAGCTACAAACAGATGGAGAACATAAAGGCATAAGCAGGCATTTGTATGGAAAAGAAGCCATCGATTTGTAGCGAGAGACTCAATAGTGATCGTTACCGCCTTTAATAGAAATGTTCTTGTTTTTATGGGCTGGGCGCGCAGCGACAAAGGGCGAGAGCGGGCAGCGGGGAGCGCGGCCCGGCGCCCGGCCCGGGCCCGCCGGCGGC
>VWZZ01002130.1:1748447-1785959 GCA_013399095.1 Psophia crepitans | reverse complement strand
GCGGGGGGCAGCGGGACGGGGCGCGGCGGTGGCGAGCGGCGAGGGTGCCGCCCGGAGGCCTCGGGGGAAGCACCGACCCCCGTGGCGGCAGGGAGCTTATCGCACCGGGGGACCCGGGCCCAGGAGCGTGTCCCCTCGTGCGGTTCCGCCGGCTGGCCGGAGCCGGGTGGTGGCTGGCTGCGCGGTCGGCCCTTCGGCCAGGCCCTTAGGAGGCGTCGGGCACGGTACCCGCTGGGCGCCTGGGGCCGGGTTTTCAGGCCGACCTTCCCGCTCCCAGCCCGCAGAGGAGGGTGCCCGCTGAGGACTTTGCCCCCTTCGGCCGCAGCCGCCAGCCCGTGCGTCGCCTCTGCGCGCGTTTGCAGCAGAGACAGAGCTGGCAGAGCAAAGGCCTTGCCCGATACCCCGAATCGGCGGTATCTGTTCCAAGTTAAAACGCTAGCAGCGTGCCCACACAAACGCTTCCACCGTTCCGCTGCCGGGGGAGATGAGACAGCTGTTGCGGTGTAGCAGTGGGAACCTTTCCTGGGGGCTTGGGGTCCCGTTGGGGCTTTGTCAGTCCTTCCTTGGCGCGAGCCAAAGCCGCCTCCTCTTGTGCCTTTCCTAGCGAGAGCTGCGAGAGCTCATGTTTGTTGTATCAACAGAAAAACCAAAGGACAACTTGTCAAAGCTTGGCCCTCCTTGTTCACTTCCTCCTGCTCCAGAACTCCCTGTGCTGACAGTTTTTGAAACAAAGCTTTGAAAGTGCAAAACCGGTTTTCAAAGTATTTTTGGGTTAAAGCTGGCATTTCCCCTTTTAAACGTGTATTCTCTCGTGCCATGCGTATTTACCTACACATTTTTGCTTTTTTATGTTCTCTTTATAGCCATCTGCCTGTCTGGATGTACTGAACAAAATGGATATTGCAACAAGCCTGGAGAGTGCATGTGAGTAGATGGCAATTGCAATCTGAACTTCAGTTAAAATGTCACCTTGTAATAGAAACTTAAACTCTTTTCCATGTCATTAATGTTTTAATTTGACTTTTCTTTTAGCTGTCGTCCTGGCTGGCAAGGCCGCTACTGTGATGAATGCATTCCCCACATAGGCTGCCGCCACGGGACATGTAAAACACAGTGGCAGTGCATATGTGATGAAGGATGGGGTGGCCTCTTCTGTGATCAAGGTTAGTTCTGAAGGTCGTACGTATGACTCTAGGTGGGTTTTCCTCAGTACTGGACTAAGGAATTTGACCCATCGGACCTAGCGTTAAATTTCCGCAGGGTAGCTGTTCAGTGGTTTGTACCACGGCTGTCTTACGTACCAATGTTTGTGGTAATTTTGGTTGAAAACAAGCAAACCTTTTTGGTACCTGCAGTTTTTCTCTTGAAAAAAACAAACAAACAAACAAAAAAAGCCTCAGTGAACCAAGAACCTGGATGAGTGTTGAACAGGCAAGTTTTCTGCCTGCTCAAGCCAAGTTTAGCTTATTCCCTGTACAACTATAACAATTTACTAAACAGTTTCCATCAGCAGTAAACACCATCATTTGGGCCTTCCTTATTTTGCATACAAGGAAGTTAACTCATGTGATAAGTCTGGAGCATGAGAGAAAAATCATGTAAGCAAGAATGAAAAGTACAGGTTCCATTTTAAGGTACACCAGACCACTTCCACCTATTCAACCCACTGAATCACTGAACTGTAGCCAGCTGAGCAGTCATGTCCTCAAGGCCATATATGCACTGCTGCCACTGAGATCATAAGTCCTCAAAGCGAGCTAAGTGTTTTCAAGGTAGTTATAGGAGTAAGATGGTGAAGTCTGAATTAAGCAGGAAAAGTGAAGTTGCAGATTTTTGTCTGCTGGTAGTTATTTATTAACCGGTTGTCTTCCAATTACTCTATGGTATTTATAGAGACAATAAAGATTTTCTGCATGTGTCCTATGAACTTGTGTGCTTAACCTCTGTCTCAAATTTGAAGGAAAAAAAAGACCGTCAAGCTTGGTGGAGCATTTAGACAGTTTAAACTACTAACATTCATAACAAGAGAGCATAGTAAACAAACCATAAAAGATTTCTAGTGTTTGTTTAAATCTCCAAGCCAAAAACATTTCCTCCCTGCCTCCTCTCGGCCGCACACCTTTTAACGATGGGCCTCGCTGTCTTAGTATGTGACATGTTGCGCACAAAGCGTCTGTAGCGCCGTGGCGTGTCTTTCAGAGAACACGCACTTGCAGAGTACGTTTTCCAACCTGGCATCTAAATCCTGCTGCAGCTAACGGGTTTATGCACACACAAAAAGGGAGAGTATACCAAAGCACTAAGAAAGTTAAATTTTTGCCAGATCTCCCAAAATTTAGAGCCCTCGTATTACAGTGATGGATGTAGAGAAGTATCTAAAATCGATGATAATCTGAAACAACTGATTATTACTGAAAATAACCTGGATAATCAACTCTGGTATTTCTATTGATAGCAAAATGAAAGACTTTCTTGAAAATTCTTTTTCGTTGACTAAAGCAGTTTTGAATTAATGTCTTTTCCTAGCTGTCAAATACGTTTTCTCTAATTCCTGGTACCTTTGCAGATCTGAACTACTGCACTCACCACAGACCATGCAAAAACGGAGCAACTTGTATGAACACTGGCCAGGGCAGCTATACGTGTTCGTGCAAACCTGGCTTTACTGGTGTTGACTGCGAACATGAGATCAGCGAGTGTGACAGCAATCCCTGTAGGAATGGCGGTAGCTGCACGGTAAGGGCATTTTAAATGTAAAGCCTTTGTGTGAAGCCAGCCCCAGTATAGCTTTTCAGTAATGGTTCTGTAACCACATAATGGGAATTTGATAGTGCACAGGTTCGTTACTGACGCTCACAACTATCATGCTGAACCCTTCCCGAGAGGTGTCAGGGGAGGAAGTCTGTTACAGGAGGAGATGTATCATCTAGATTAGAACTAGTCAACTGATCCTTAGGTTTCTGTGGCAGCCATTATGAGGGCTTGGCAAGATCCAAGTTTGGTGAGGGAGCAGATCTGTAAACAATAAGCTTCTCAAAGCAAGGTTCATACAGAAATGCGCTAAGTCTGTAATTTAACAGCAAGTAAAAAAAACCCTTCTGCTTTCTGCTTTGGGAGTGCAGTGTCAGACAATGTGAGCACAATCAGCTAAAACACTTTCTGTGAAGCAGGGTTCTGCATTTTTAGTTTCCTGCAGTCTAGTGTTTCAGCGTGTGTTCGGACCCAGTCAATGATTGATCTACCTGTTGAAAAAGACTGATCGATTATAGATATCAAATGTAATCTGATGCACATTTAGATTAAAGCTAATGGCACAAGACCCTAGCTCCCTTCTCCCAGGGCCTTGGAAAGAAGAAACAGTTCTGTTGTGCCCAAGTTGTGGGACTTATCCATGGCAAAGCAACATAAGCCCTTGTAAAGAAAAAAAAAGGGCTCTCATGCCGAGGATAAATAGCCTGATCACAGCTGCGTAGGTCAGCCTATGCCATTCTGCTCTGGGAGGACCTCGGGGATCCCATTAGACAGTAGTGGTGTTAGTAATGGTTTTGTCTAGCTGCCTGTAGGCTCCCTACAACGGCGTCTGCTCTGCTTGTGTAGCTGCACAATTACTCCTACATGCCGAGTATGGCCGATTCACAGCTCTATCCCTCACAGTCCAGCCTGCAGTTATTTACTCTCCAAACATCGCTTTTGCCACATCAGAGTGAGGATGAGAAGGGACTGAAGAGCGCTCGCTGCCACCCAAAAATAAGTGTGCAAGCAGCTATCATTTGGTGCCATCAAATAACAGTGGGGTGATGCTGTGTTTTGCAGGATATGGAGAACGGTTACCACTGCCTGTGCCCCCCTGGCTACTATGGCACTCGCTGTGAGCACAGCGCTTTGACGTGTGTAGATTCTCCATGCTTCAACGGCGGTACATGCTTGGAAAAAGAACAAGGGGCCAGCTACACTTGCGTTTGCCCTTTCGGCTTCACAGGGTCAAACTGTGAAAAAAAAGTGGACAGGTGCACAAGCAACCCGTGTGCAAATGGTGAGTCTTTCTACCAAAAAACCTCGTGGCTCTGACTCGTTTGTGCTTTTCAGTGCAGAAGTGATAGAAATCCAATCTGACCTCTACTCTTCCTCTAATACATTAGTCCCTCTCCCCCACTGTATTCCACATCTACCCTAATTTTAGCCTCTTGCTGCGGAGTGGGGGTGGCTTTCACTGGCATTTTCTATGCAACAAAACAATGCAGGTTTATCATGTGATGGGGAAGATGGCAGAATTAAGTAAATTAAATTAAATTATATTTAGAAGAGGCATGTTTTTAAGGCATGGTGATACAATCAGGTAAACTAGAAGGAACTTTTAGATGTGCTGTTGTTTTGTAAAATACCCTCCCTCGTCCTGAGATAGTATAAAATGCTAATTGCGGAGGGGTTTAGGTTTCTGAGTGAAGTGCATTGCAGACTAATTTTTTAATATTTTTTTTCTCCTCAGATGGTAATTGCTTTTACCTCGGTCAGATTCGCGTGTGTCGCTGTCGGGCTGGTTTCTCTGGTCAGAAATGTGAGATAAACATCAATGACTGTGCCAGAAACCCATGTTCCAATGGGGGAACTTGTCATGACCTCATCAACGATTACACCTGCACGTGCTTGCCAGGCTACAGTGGCAGAAACTGTGATATCAAAACCAGAGATGAATGTGCTTCTGGGCCATGTGAGAATGGAGGCACATGCTACAGCGGACTTTATAGTGCCAACTTTGTCTGCTACTGTCCTTCTGGCTTCATGGGCAACCGTTGCGAATTGCCAGTTTATTCAGTGCCCGTTACACTTCCTCCTAAACCAGTCCCCTGGATTGCTATATCCATGGGGGTGGGGCTGGTGGCTTTGCTCATACTGTTCTGCATGATAGCAATGGTCATCAGGCAGATGAGGATGCACCCAGAGCAGGACTTGGAGACAATGAACAACCTGTCTGACTTCCAGAAGGACAATCTCATTCCAGCTTCCCAGCTCAAAAACACCAATAAAAATAAAGACCTCGAAGTGGACTGTGGGCTGGAGAAATCAAACTACAAACCCAAGAATCATAAACTGGACTACAATCTGGTAAAAGACCTGACGAGTAGAGGGACACAGGAAGATAAATATTACAAGAGTGAAAAGTGTTTAGGAGAAAAGTCTCCCCTCCGACTACACAGGTGAGAATGCAGTCTTCTTTCTAGTCTTTCTTAAGGTCCTTCATCTTCATACCGGTCTAGAAGCAGATGAGAAGAGACAGGCAAAAAAGAAACCTCAAGGAGATAACACACAAAACAAATCAGAGCAAAGCCAGGAATCTTCACACTGGAGTACGTGTGTCACAGCCAAGTGGTACCCTTAGCTCAGTCAATTAAATTGAGTGTTCGTGCAGGGTGCTGCTGGTATGGGTGCTGTGAAGGGGAAGGAATGGCTAGGTCAGTGGTGAAAGTAAGAAGTCTTTCCTTCCTCAATAGGTCTTGGAGGAACAACAGTTAAGGCATAGAGTGATTGAAAATAAGTATTTTGCTTATTAAGAAGGGAAAATGATCTGCTTACTGAGAAGCATGATAGAGTAAAAATAACTACTTTTTCAAGAAAAGAAAAGGGCAGGTATTCACCAGCTCATCAGTCTTCTGATACATGTACTGAAAGTCTTGTCTGGGATCTGCTTGTGGCTGTCCCCCTGAGGCATCTGAGGAGCACGCTATTAGGTTGGACATGGCAGAAGCATAGGAAAACAGTAGGCTATTCCTTACTTCCACTCTTCTAGTGGAAAAATGTCCTGCAATCATATAGAGCACGTGAAACTTCATCCTCTGCACTTCCTTCCCACACCTCCACAGCTATCTCATTCCACCCATCCATATTCATGGTAGATTTTGAGAGTCAGGCTTGCTGTGTTAGTCACCTAACGTTCTTTTCTCTCTGCCCTGCCTTAGTGAAAAGCCAGAATGTAGAATATCAGCGATATGCTCTCCAAGGGATTCAATGTACCAGTCCGTCTTTGTGATAACAGAAGAAAGGAACGAGTGCATCATAGCCACAGAGGTAAGTAAGTACGCAGGTGGACAGGCATTAATTCACAAAGGGGTAAATTATCCTTTAGAATTGCATCTGAGAAGGCTACGCTATGTCGAGGGATCCTGGATGCTTCCCAGCATTCACCTCTCCTCTGGCCCACACAGAACATACAGTGGGGAAAATAAAGAAATTAGCAGCTCTGATTGTATTAAACCAGAGATTTTGAGCTCAGATAAGACAGCGGGAGATGAAAGCACAGAGCATCAGCCCATAAAAAGTCAGTACATGGTAGGACCATTTCCTCTTAAATAGGTCGTCAACAAAAATGGAAATAATAATCGTTTATAGGCCCATGGATGTCAAGCCATGTTTTTTCCCATGACTACAATGGATAATCTGTGTTCTGTGGGAACAGGCAAAGCTATAGATGTCCAGCAGAAGACGGAAGGTAGCTGAATGTGTTCTTGGGTAGGCGTAGCAGCCATTTAGGAAGCCTGTAATAAGGCAGTTTCAACCTCTTGGCAGTTAAGCTCCAGCTACATAGTCTCTAACAGAAGATAACGCTGTCATTGATAAACACATCTAGATTCTGACGTTATATTGAAGTCAGAGGACAGATACATGAAAAAGGAAGGGCCTAGCATTGAACTTCAAAGATTTCAAGAAGGAGCTGTTGAGGATCCAACCAGTTCATGAAGAATTACTGCCCCTTTGGGAAAAGGCTCAATGGAAGTTAAAGGCAATTTGACATTAAGCAATACCTGCTGCCTTCTGCGTAGCCATCTTTGGGACTAGTTTCAGACTTCAGGAAAGAGGAGCGCGCTGTGCCACGTAGCAGTGATCTGTGAAGTCAGATCTGCAGGATTCTGTCTCCCCTGCCACTGTGGATATCAAATTGCCTCTTGAAGGCAAGCTGGAACCCAAGTCAACCAACAATATCAAAAGTTGAAGACTAAGTGAAAGCATTTTCAAAGATACAAATGGCAGCTAAACACTTCATTCCCATGAACCCACCTAAATACCCTATCTTCCTTTGATGATCTTGCTGACCAAAGCTAGACTCCCAGATTGACTTCAGGCATCTCCAGAAATAATTTTCTTTTCAGAATGACAGCCCCTGAAACCTCTCTCCACATCATTCAGGCTTAATGTTTCTGAACACAAGCTATTTAACTATACCATTTGCTTTTTACCGAGAGGGAATGTTAAGCACCCAGATTTGTAAGCATTCTTCCCCTCAGGCCCAGTAGAGAGGCTGCTCATCATGCAGCTGACTTTATTTCTTTTTTTTTTTGCTGGTGATTCTGTGTCTCTGGACCCAGCCAAAACCATTGAATGCTGATAGTTGAACTGCAGTAATGTCTGGTGTAAATTGCTTTGGTTTGACATACTTGAATTACAATTTGTTGGTTGTCCAGCACTCTGTATGCTGTGCTTCCTTCTCATTCCTGGTATTATTTTATATCCTGACAGGTATAAGACTGGAGATCAGCCCATTTGCACCTCAGATTTGGTAATGCCAGTAGATGGACGTTCCTGCTGCATTGTTTACAATTCAGAACTGGATTGGACTGTTGTTAAATACATGCAACTTGCTGCTCTCAGGCGGAGGATGGAACTGGGTGAACTGGACAGACTGTGAATTCACTGAAAGATGCAATACGCGTTTTCATTCTTACTGCCCTTGTTTGAAGTTTGATACCAGAAATCTCATTGGCTATAGAAGAGGGGAGGCAGAGGGAAGAGAGAGGGGTTAAAAATGTTGTTGTTTTAATTTGTTTTTAAAAGATACGAGGCCAGTTCCTCATGGACAGACCCCTGGCTTTCCAGAACTCTGGTTATGGGAGGTGCCGGTAGATGAGGAGGCACTTAACTATCGCAGATGTTGCCATGGAAGGTGTGAAGAAAGACACATTGCTATGCAGATAATGGATACAGTATAAACGAGGTCTCCATTTTTTTTTTTCTGGGTTTAAAAGTGCCTAAAATGTGTCAAGAGAATCTAACAAGCCCAAACAGAGACTTGACTGCTCTTTTTGCAGTTACCTGAACAGTATTGGGCAGGGGTGGCTGATACTTCTGCTACGCATCTACGTGTGTCGCCTCTCTCCTGCTGCATGTACTGGAGATGGTGTAAGGGGTGAGAGGAGGAAGGGAAGAGGAATACGGAATTTACGTGTCATCTCATTTGGTGATGCTTTGGAGAACTGATTGACCCAAGCCATAATACGGGACAGGATTTTTGTATATTGAAACATTCGAGAAGGAAAAATTATGATAAGGAATGTGTGCTGCCTCTTCCCCGTTGATAAGGAGGAGGCATGATCCCAGCTCTATTTAAGCCTTACAAATGCGTTTAAAATCAATCAGCTCCTAAAACCTTTATGTGCTGAGCTGTCTCAGCTCTTTCCATGTCCTTTGCACTACCAGTGATTGTGAACACACATTACCTTTTTCTTCTCCTTCCTCATTCTCCTCCCTCCCCCCCCGCCTTATGTTGACACAAATTTGGGGGTTTATGTTGTGTTTCTGAATTAGGTGCCACCTTTTACTGCAAATAGTCTCAAAGATGCAGCTGTTACTTTCTGAAGGAGAAGCAGCAGCGTGACACCCACGCACCCACACACTTCTCCAGCTGGTTCCAAAACTCCAACTCCTGTCCTTCATCCCAGTTCCAGATGCACAATAGTGAAGCACCCACTGAGACGCCCTCTGCCAAGACAGGTGGACATTAGAGTTTAGAAGGTTCAAGCCTCGTCCTGTTTCTTTCATACCCAAGGAAGAAGAGGAAGCCTGGCCCTGGAAACCAGAGGTGTGCAGAAGCTCTTATATCCGTATTTACAGCAACACCACTGGCCGCCCCAGTGGAAAGTGCCGTGACACTCATGAGATGAGGCCGTGGGGTGGGGCAGAACGAGGAGGGAGGAAACAAGATCTCTTTGAAGAAACCCAGACCGTGGTATCTCTCGGACAGCGATATTCCTGCCGTTGTAAATCCTGTTGTTGGACTAGGCCATCTACTGCCTTGAACTGTGCAGGCAAGACCCCTTCATAATGTCCACTACTGACCTTCTGCTCTGACCACGTAGGACCATTTTGAAGATGACCTTCAGAAATCAATAATATGGGTTTTAGTTTGTCTGTTTGTAGTTTATTTTGAAGACTAGTATTTCAGTAATTTAAAAAAAATCAGAAGCACTGAACTTTCTACGTTTTATAACATTATTTTGTATATAATGTATATTTATAATCAAAACAGAAGTGTAAATATGTTTATTACTGCTCATGTAATGTTTTTAATGTGATGACAAAGTTTGAATTTTATTTTTTTTTTCAAGCAATGAAAATACTTTCCTGCTACTACGAAGTTTACTGTGGTTTGTCCTCTTACACTTCAGTTCCGCGGCTCTGTGACAGCCAAGGTTGCTTGAAACCCCAGAAGCAAGCTTGTCTGCCTGCTCCCTGCAGGCAGCCCTGCATTTACATTTTGCACACCAACTGCCGTCGGCTGCTTTTCATAAAACGGTTACGCTGTTAACTGATGTCAGCAAAGTTGTTCAGCTGAATGGCATTCATCTGACAGAAGTGTTACACATATTTATATTGTGATATATTACACCATATTTAAATTATATGTGTACATACATATGATGAGTGAACTGTCAGGAAAGTTATTTTTATGAACGTTTCACTCTTCCATGGCAACCTGTGGCATGGAAGATACAGATTTAATACCATTTCAAAGTGGCTTAATAAATGTGCCGGCTTGGGGTTCACTTGCAGAGCAAGATACAATTACTAATTATTTTTTTTAAATCCCATTTCTTTAAATACTTTCAGTAAGTCCCAGATCTCGCCCCAGGTTACTCTTGCACAGCATCTATGTCTACACTTGCAAGACGGTATCCTTGTTTGTTCGCCTGCCTTGGGTGAGATTTGTCTTTCACTTGCGGGATTATGGGGAGATTCAGGCTTTCTCCTCCCGGGTTCCCTACACTACACCAGCAGCCGTGTCCTCCCAGGGCATCACAGAGTCATTATCCTTCACGGTCCTTTTGCAGGATGTTTCCACCAAAAAAACAAACAAACAAAAAAAAAAAACCAAACAAAAAAAATGAGGTGTAAAAATTAGCCTTGTATAAAACACTCCCAGCAGGTTTGGTAGCCTTTGAAGCACATACGTTTACAGACAATTAAATCTCTCGCTAGGTGCAATACAGCCAACATCTGAATGCACACAAGCAAAAACTTTAAGAACAGGAAACGACTGCTGCTATATTTTAAAACCAGACTTTTTTTTTGTTGTCATTTTTGTTGACAAAATGCCAAAAAAGCATCTTAGTGTTGGATGTCTTTCCTATTTTTCCCCAAAATAAAATCTAACCAGAATTTGCTAGTTTTTTTTTTAAAAAAATAAGAAACAAAAAACACCCTGTTGGTGTTAGAAAAGCACCATAAAAAATTCTTTTCAGTTTGTCATTAAAATACTGCAATTAATGGTTTATAAGGGTCCTTCTGAGCATATTGTTAAGGTTACATAAATATCATTTACTTTGGATGGTTTTGTTTCTCCCTCCTCAGTTCTTTTCTTAGCGAAATTAACTTTCAAACCCCAGCCAATTTCCCTGGCTACCGTAAAAATAAATTTCAGATGAAACTCAGAAATAAAAAGCCACCTCCCCCTCCCCAAACATTCACCCCGTAGAGCAAATTATGAAAAACAAGCCATTGACAAAAAGCCGAGCAGATGCTCCCTGCTTGCAGTCCTTCCTCGGCAATGTGAAATAAACCCAACAGATGCCTCTCTTAATTGAGCACATGGATTACATACACACATGCACTCTGTCCTGCTTAAAACAAAACACACACAAAAATCAAACAGGAAAATAGCCAGAGAACTCTTCCCAAAGCCTAGGCAAGCAGGAATGCTAAGACCAAAAAAGACTCGACTCTTCCTGCTCGAAACGAGACAGGAAACCATGTCCGTAGACAGAAGGGAGCTGAAATCCATTAAAACCCCTGGACCTGATTATGTAGATCCCACAGGGCAAAGCAGGTACAACACATGCCTTTGTGTATCCACTCAGGAGAGAGGAAAGAAAAAAAAGCATCAGCTTACAAGGAAATCTGTGAATATTTACTGGAGGCCGTACTGCAGCTACCAGAATAGATCACAGATCCTACACAGGAAAAACAGGAGCGGTGCCTGCTTCCACACAGGAGGAGATGGAAAGCGTATGTGAATCTATGCACGTGTGCACATCCCCAAGTCCTTGCCAAAGAAACTACAAGCAAATTAGCTGAACGCATAATATGACCTGGATTTAACCCACACCTTTGGCCAAAAATTTCCTTACCCAGGGCTGCTGCGCACTGACTGCTCACCAGCCTGCGTCCCTGAGGTGCGTGCATCTCTGAGCCACAGTGTATGAGCTCACTAGGAGGAGCTCTGAGATCCTTCCGGGCTGTAAAATCTCAACCTGAGTTTCAAAGATTCCTCTTGAGGACAACAGATGATGCCAGGACCATAAATGTACTGACAAATATTGCCTTATTCTCTTAACAACCTTAGAGAGTTCTCAGACCCAACGGCAGGACTAACTTCTCTCAGCATAATTTGCACCAGCAAATTTGCAAGATTATGGATTTGGCTGGAGAACTGCACCTAAACTTGGCTTTCAGTTTTAAAAGACAGCACAAACTCACTTAAAAGCAATGTGGCAAACCAACAGCTTTAAGAATGGACTCTTGACTCTGAGAAACTCTTTGATGTGTCCACGTATTAGCACCTGATAGAAACTATTAAACAGGCATGCAGAGCCCTTCAGTCTAAACAATTTCAGAGCTGGATTGAGATGGGTGCTGCTCCGTGCAGCACTTCACTTGAGTTATTCTGTGTTTGGTTCCAGCTCTTCATCATCTACCTCTTTAATCAGTCCGCTGATTAGGGGAAGCAGATGCCAGGATATACCCGTAACTATAGCACCCACTGGTGCTGAGACGACACGCAGCAGGACTCTGCTGATGCAAACACAGCCCAGGGCATGCAGGTCAGTTAGGTTAGGGTAGGTGAGGGATGCTGGTAGAAATTAGGCTTGATACAGGAACGTGCCTAAAATGGGATACAACGCAGAATGCGTTTTATTATGCACAAGACTTGTCCAGCTGCAGCTCTCAGCCTTGGAAGAGCTGCTGAGAAAGCTTAAATTAGATATTGTGCAACTGCAACCATCCAGTCCAACAGATGAAACTATCCCTGTAAAAATGCATTTCAAGTATTGTCATTGCTCCTCAGTCTTTTTCGTTAGTTCACGCCAAAATGGGAAAGGCGCAGCAGATTAGTAACAAACCTGTACTGTAGTGGGTTTGGCGACAGCCAGGTATCATGTTTACCTGTCATTCCCTTATCTCACATACCCGATCCATAAATGCATGCTGATTTTACGCAGTAATACGACACTCCCAGCACATTTTGCTCACAATCCAAACTCCAGTTGCGGAGAATTGGCATAACTCAGTGGCCCTCTGCCACGCTTCACTATTTTCATAACTTCAATTTTACAGCCTCTCTGGAGAGTCAACATCAACATTCCCCCCCCCCCCACACACACACACACTCTCTCTGTTTAAGTTTTGCCAGCTCAGCTCCCAGAGCTCACAGGTAGTGACCCTGCTGGCTGGTGACGCCCAGAGCAGTGAGATTTCTCTTTGATCACTCTTGTGCCTGCTCTAACCCTGCTTGCTCTGCTCTCAGACTTTGCCTGGGCAACAGTGTGACTCAGCACCATAAAACTACCCTTCCTCTTTCTCCTCCCTCTGCTGGTTTTATCACCACCGCCATCCTCGCTCACCTTCTCCTGTGCAGCTTGGGGGCACATTTCTGCAGCGCAGTGGTCTGTCACGCTGCAGGGTTAGGACCAAACTCTCTGATTCAGCAGGTCAATGACTGTGTACAGAGCAATAATTTCAGGTGCCAGAGCAATTGTTCCATGCACAACATTTGATTCTGGGGACCAGCATGTACCTTTGTCCCTTCCCTTTTAAATCTTGATGGCAAACCATCACCCTCCCAGAGGTGCTCCTTTCTCCACAGGTAGGTCATGCTTCCCCCCCAGTGATGCAAGGGGGAAGAGACACAACGTTTATCTGCTTACAAGGCTCACCCAGCAGTCACTGCCACCCAGAGGTCTTCACTGCCATCCAGCAACCCTCCACACATGTCCCAGATGGTCTCAGTGGTGACAGGCTCTGTACAGCTCTCCACTGGGCAGCAAGAAGAGCAGGTAAAGTTTAAAAGTGCAGGGCATGGAGTGGACTGGAAAATAATTCCATCTCATCGTACTCCCCTCTGACTGGGTCACTCAGGGCTTCTGACTGACGTGTCATGTGAGAGAGGAGACCTAGCAGCTGAGGCAAACAGATCGGTCCACGTCTGCAGATAATATAGCCCTGGCTGTGTGACCTGCTAACACAGATGATCCCACCATTACTTTATCTCTTCCGTACACTGTAGAACAGTGATGGACTTGTCTCTCACACAGGTAGCAGTGTCATATGTAACTACCATAGAAGGGCTTAATCCTTCATTTTTCCTCTGCAAGCATCGTGTCTTTCTTCCTGTCAGCCAAGATGGAGACAGTGCTCAGACTCCATCTATCCCTGCAGCCACCTCCATCTATCCCTGCAGGCTGCTCTGCGTGAAGACCAAGTCATTCCCAGGAAGAGTCCCACAGTGCAAAACAGCACCTTGCTCATAGCCATGTTTTGCAAATACACAGGTAAATGAGGAAAACCTGCAGTTTCAGGAGAGGCTGTTTGGTGATGACATCTTTTATCTGTACTTTATGACTTATTTGTTGACCTGTCGCTGGCTTCACAGTGGTTTTGTTGGTGACATTTTTAATTAACTGTCTAGAAGGTCACAGAGGCACTATGCTTGTTTTTATAAATTAAACCAACTTGTATTTAACATCCAAACAGATCTGCTGAGAGTTAGGTTTATAGCTGGAGAGGCCATAACCAGCCAGAACAGGATTCAACCATTCCTGGCACCATTCAAGAGCTCTAATGATCCCCGTGCTTGGGCACACAGCTCCCATGACGGTTCGTGAGCAGGGTCAAAATTCCTGGTACAAATATGAATCACAGTGCACTTGAAATTCCTTTTCTATTAACACTTTTTCATATTTGCCTTACGTTGTCTGCTTTGGCAGAAAACGCCAAAGCGTTGCCAAAGCATTTTTGTTCCTGCCCATAAACTCATTTGTTCTCTGGAAGACTATCAGCAAAGAAACACAAGACAATCAGAACAAAATATATTTGGAGGGGGGCAACACACACAGGATAAAAGTGTAATAGTTACAAAAGAAATGGCCCTGCTCTAATCCCCTCTTTCACTTCAGCCCACCAGGTCCTCGTGTTAGCTTCTTCATCAATAGCTTCTCCTCCTCTCACATCTCCTTAGAGCACAGCGGCTCTTTTCTTCCTCCAGACCCCCTCCCTTCATGAAGATTACACTGGTTTTCACGCTATTAAGGGTATTTACATTTGTCATCAGTTGCTTAGGAGGAGGTTTTTGAAGTTCTCCAAAACTCTAGATACAATTCACAACGCATGGCCAGGTTTCTGGAGACAGAGTTCACTTTACATCCTAGGAACAGATAGAAATACCCATGTGCTTATAATTACAAAAAAGCTCCTTTTTCATGGAGACAGCGTGGTTAAGAAGCCCTTACATCAGATACGTATTTTTCATACGTGGAGAGGAAAAATTTCCTTGCCATTCTGGCATTTGCTCGACAATCTGCTCTCAGTCATCTTCAGCAGACGCAGGTTCATCTCACCTCACCGCAGCCATCCAAGCATGAAGCGTCTAGTTGAAGCCAACCGTGTGGCTTATCTAGGCTTCACGGAGGAAGGCAGATCCTTCCAGCGTTCTCCTCTGGAAAGGCATCTGACATAACTGGGAGTGAAGAGTGACTCTTGGAAGAGTCAATACCATTAACTGAAACCTGACAACTACCTTTAAGACAGCTTGGGGTGTGCAAGAGGCATCCTTAGGCGTGAATTTGAGGAGGCAAGGCTTCTCTGAAGGGAGTGGGATGCAGACACTTAACCCCAGAATGTCCTTGAGAAAGCCTCCCTTTCAATGGCTGCCCGTTCCTTCTCCTGACAAGCGAGGTGGAGTTGTTAATGCTAACGTGACTCAGAAGGATGTTGTGAGGACTCATTCATAGCCTTCAGACTTCTTGTGGCTGCGGAAGTGCAAATAAGCCTTTACCGGTCTTGACTTATTGTTTAAATAGCGGCTCAGTGTAAACAGCATCTGGGCAAACCAAACAGTGGGACACGGACACGGACGCAGACGTCGCTCCCATTGCCTCCCCTCGCGGTGGAGGAACGCTTTCCTTGAGTTCGAGCCCAAACCCGGCTGCGCTGTGCTGCCATCATCACTTCCTGTTTGTTACCTCACGACACCGTTTCCTGTTTCCTGCCCGATTACGACTGTGCCAACTGTTTTTCCCAAGCCTGAACCAGCTTCCCTGCACACTCCTCTTCGGCTCACACAAACATACCGCCATCATCACCGGCCTGGTGGCAGGGCGTGCTGCTGGCTGCCCTGTGAAGCACAGCCTTGTTGCCCCACGGGCCCCTTCCCTCTCCCTGCACACTTGGGCGCCCAGTCCCAGGCTAAAGAACATCCGTAAAGTGGGAGAGAAAGAAACGAGGTGCTGGTAACTCCCAGGGTTTTATTCCAAGCAAGTGCAAGGCAGCAAGGTGCCCCGCAAGGCATCTGAGTGGGGTGGATGCAGAAGGTGGTGGTGTGAGGGATGTGAGGGGGACCCAGGCGGCTCATCTCTTCAGACACCTTGTATGTCACAGGGCTTTCCGTTTACACAGCAACCCGGCACTGAGCTGGCTAAAGCAAATGCTGAGGGAAAGCACATTAAAGCATCACAGTACGTGGTCCCCAGTAGCGATTCCCGGTGGCTTGTCACCCCCACGGTAGAAACGTTTCCACTTTTGTAGCTGAATTTGCTTTCAGCATCCAGTCACTTCTGGTTGTGCCTTTCTCCACTCCATTTAGGGCCTTTAAGTGTGTGGTATTTCTATTTACCTGTAATCAAGTGATGTCCCCAGCCCTGTTTCGGTGCCTGAGGCAGCTGAGCCCTTTCAGTCTCTCCCTCACTGTCACAGTCTTTACCGCTGAGGTGAGCCCCCTGGCTCAGCTGGGAAGAACACCTTCCTCCTCCTACTCTCTACACCCTTGCTTAAGCACCCAAGGACCACATGGACCCCAGAAGGTGTCCCTTTCCCAAACCCCTGGAGGACTGCTGTCTTCTTGCCAATCACCCTGTGGTGTATCCAAAGTCCTAACAGGGTCCTGGAGATGCCTCAGAGACAGGGAGCAGCGCACAGGCTGGCAGAAAGCAAACACTCTGCAGTTCTGATGGGGGACAGGGACACATGGGAGAACAACCTGCATTTAATAGCAGTTCACGCTGAAGTGCGGTGGAGCCTCCCAGGAGCTGTAACGCAGCTCTGGTCTGTGTCTTTACCTGCTCCCCTGCACTCACAGCAGCAATGACCTGACACAGCTCGATTAAGCGAATCCTCATCAGGGTCCAGTACCCAGATCAGAGCCCAACCCAGCTAATACATATTACCAGTTAGTGTGTCACGTCACCACCTTTCAGATATGGAGAAAAATAAATAGCCCTTGCAGTGACCAGCGATAGAACCCGAGGGAATGCCATGAAGCTGCGACGGGGAGGTTTGGTTGGAGATCAGGAAACGGTTCTTCACCAAGAGGGTGGTCGGGGACTGGACCAGGCTCCCCAGGGAAGTGGTCACAGCACCGAGCTTGGCTGAGTTCAAGAAGCGTCTGGACAACGCTCTCAGTCATCTGCTCTGACTGGGCTGGTCCTGTGTGGAGCCAGGAGTTGGACTCGATGATCCTTATGGGTCCCTTCCGACTCGGGATATTCTGTGATTCATGATTCTATGACATAGGTCAGAGGCACGTGCCCATTTAAGCTTAGCAGAATGCCAGTGAAACCGTGAGCTGGCAATTTACTTCCTTACATCTCACCTACAGTAGGCAACCCCTTCCCCCAAACAACCCTGTTCCTTCAACTTTTGCCTGCCCTATTTAACCTGTAAACTATTTGAGGAAGAAACTGTCCTTTGGTGCAGCTTTGGTAATATTCAGACACAGCACAGGAAAGACCCTGGACATCCTGAACTGCAGAATGAAGACATCAAAGTGCCAATAACTGATTTACAATTAAAAAAAAAGAAAGCTGATTTCCCTACCTCACCCTGACCGAACATGACATATGCATGCTTTGAACTAGCTGTTGTTGTACTACAACATGTGGAAATAAGACTGCACCGCTATTAGTGGTCCAATTGCAATACACAACTTTATGGCTATTCCATTTGAGTGCTGCTGTCAGAAATCCAAGCAGGCAATGCTAGCGGGGCGTTTTCTGTACATTAACTTCATTAGGGACTGTCCCACCATGAGTAACTGTGGGGCATGTTGCTGGGAACAGCCTGGAGAGGAACAGATCGTACCACGCAAATCCAAACTGGCAGCGCGTGGGAGTGGGTGCGAGCTCTGGTGTTGCAGGAGCTCTTCACCATGCACCAGCTATTGCACCCACATTTTCACTTTGAAAACCAAGTATGTTCATCTGTGCCGGAGGGCGGGGAGAGCAGCAGGAAAGGCGAGTAAGTATTTGCACCAGTTCCATAAGCTTCACGCCCAAATGTGCACAGGTTGCCTCGCAGCCCCTCAGGAGCCCGAAATACAGCATCCCTGACCAGCTCTGTTCAGCCAGCAGAGGTCTGTAGAGCTGTCGCAGCCTGAGCCTGCAGCTCCGAGGCTGCTGTGAAGGCTCAGGGTAGGTGGCAGAGTATGTCTGCCTGTCACAAGAGGCACCTTAACCCAGTAGAGCCGTAGGCTCTCCTGTAACTGAAAGCACAGCAGCGCTCTGTCACCGCGCACTCTGGCTGATGGGGAGTAGAGATGTGGGGCCCGTAGAGAGCGAAATGCCCCATGCTGCACAGCCACAGGCACGTACTATTACTGTGAGCAGTTTTGTGGCCGCAGGGGTAGCTTGCTAATGCCAGGAGTACGGGTGCATCACTGCATGGTCACACAATGAAAAATGCCTGGCCAAAGTGCTTCTTTAAAGAGAGTTAGAAGGTTTTACACAGCTCTGGGAGTGCAATGGCAAGGTCACAAGTGACCCTGTAAATAAGAAGTCTGCGTTGCCATGGGAAGCGCGCTGAGGCATTGCAAAACGCTGTCTGCAAGGACAGTTGCCAGGTTGGAGTTGTAAGAGGGTGTCCAGCACCGAGACCCATGCCACAGTACACACAAGGTATCGGAACCGGCCCCTGCAGCCAAGGAGGGGCAGCTCGTGTATTTTCAGTGAGGCTGAAAGCTAGTGCCCTCTCCCAAAGCTGTCAGAGACAGAACAACCTCTACCCTTTGAGAAACCTGCGCTGGGGGGACTGGGGAATTCATACCACGCGCTGCGCGGCACAGGATGCAGCACACCAGGGAATGCACACTCATTTGGTGCCGGGGATCCGGGTCAGGAAGGGCATCTCTGACAGTCGCTGCTCATGTTTCAGCTTCAGGCTGCGGCTCCGCACAAGGAGCGTTACTGCAGAGCAGCAGGCGAGGGGAGAAAGCAAACAGCATCATTTCCCCTCAGGATCAGATTCCCACCCCAGGACCCCCTGCCGCTGTGCTCCCCTGGCCACCAACAGGATCCCTGGGCTGCAGCTGTAGCACCAGGAGAGTTCTTTGGTGACAGGGGACAAGCTAACAGACAGACAAAGAGGTTTGTGTGGGAGACAGCAAGTTGCACCTCTCCCCAGCCTGCTGTCACAAAACTGACTGAAAATCACTGAACTGAAGTCTGTGGAGCGGCCACCGCGAAGGGGCAGAAAGCTTTCTGGTTTTCTCAGTTGTCCCTTTGCTGCAGGGGACACCTGCACTGCTGGCTCAGCAGCAGGGTCCCTGGGCTGCTGGGAGCCCTCAGGGAGCCCGGGACCAGCTCCAGCCCCTGCGTGGCAGCCTGTCGCGCATGCAGCGCTGTGTTTCTTCTCGGAGGCTCGTTAATCTATCGATATTTAATCACTGCCCATTGGACACAAAGGAAGAGGGGCTGGGGAGCACAAGGCTTCTGAAGGCTTGGAGGAGAGGGAGCACACGGGTAGGTGGGCTGCAGGTTCCAAAGCCTGACCCCCGAGGCAGCCCAGAGGCAGGTGAGGAGAGCAGGCCACGTGCTTCTTGAGGTTTGCTTAAAGCTGTCCCGGTGTCCTCTCAGAGAGCGGCACAGTTAGTCACTTCTGCAGCACTGACGTTTTTGGAGTATGGCTGGTTGGCATTTATTTTTTCCTCAGGCTCATCGGCCCACGGGAAATTATACTCACGAAGGGGCAGTTAGAGTGGTTTGAGAAGTACTTGTATACCTACAGCAAAAGGCACCAGCATGTCATGGCAAGCAGCTGCACTGCGCACACTTACTCTGGAAAGGATTCCTCCCTGCCCACCTCTGCTTTTCTTTCGCTCCAGCTCCTGTTTCGTTTCTGCAGGCCCCGCCACCTCCTTCCTGAGAAACTGCAGCTCTGCAGCCTTTCCGAGTCATTTTCCAGAGGCAGAGACATTGGGGGCACTGCTGTGCAATCACACGGGATACCACAGGAGAAGACCCCACCCCAGACATGCAGAGATGAGCCATTTCCCAGAACTAGAGTAGGTGCCACCCTTTATATCTTTCTCACCTGACTTCCATTAACACCACCTTCATTGCAATGCTGCTGGCCCAGCCACCCCGCTGGCAGTTACGTCACAGCGTTGCAGTTGCCAAATGAAAGGGAATGCCTCTTCACACAGGCACAGGGCTGCCTGCGGGGTGCTGCGTAGCCCCGGCTGTAATTTCCTAGGGCTGGATGATTAGGTCCACAAGGCTTTTGCATTAACCTGTGTGGTATTTGATGCGTGAGTGTTGGGTTCTCCTCTCGTTCTCCGCTTTTTTTATATATAAAAAGCATTGCTGAATAGTTGCAGTATGCCATTTCCTATAACCCGGATGAAGCATGTTCTGGAGTGTGAAGAAAGCTTGTGCTACTAGTACAAAGAAAAACTGGTGAAGAGACATGGAGCTCATTTTTTATTTCTCAGCCAGTTTTCTCACTAATGCAATTGCACTGACTCCAACAGAGTTACATGGGTGTTAATTAGGATCACAGGAATTCAGGGTGAGGCATCTACTCTCTCTCTCCTCTCCCTGCTCCTACTGTTCAGGCTGTGCTGCTGCCCTCTGCAGAATTCACCCTCCTTCTCCGTCCCTCACGTTCTCCATGAGGTATTGTTGACCACTGCCAGATGTTGTTACCCACTGCAGGTTACACCAGCTGTTTGTACAGGCCTTTGAGATCCTCTGTCAGTGGAGGCCATTGCAGTTAAAATACAAACACTCCTCTGCAGTTTTGCCCCCCACCTTGCTGTCACTATCACCTTGCAGGATGCGCCCAGGTGAATGGCACAGTTCCTATGCTGGCACAAGCTGAAGGCAATGCCAAAGAATCTCCCTTTGGCTGCAAAACCAGACTGCCAGAGCTGGTGGCTTGTCCAGAAAGAGGTGTTATCACACCATGGTGCTGTAGGTTCTGTAGGCAGGTCCTGGGGGCACTCCAATTCCCCCACTCTGAGCTGAAAAACGTGTATACTGAAGAGACAGAGGAATTAGAAGAAAATAAGAAGAGTTGGCCTTTACGTGCTGCTCCACTCGGTTCAGAAGGTTTCAGCATGGGTTCATTTTTTGTCCCTTTCTTCCCCCATCTCAACATCACACAGGTATTTTCCCATGTAACACAGACATCTTCACAGAAAGAGCCAGGAGCTGTGCCATGGAGGACTCTTTCAATACATGGCCATTTGTGCTTGCCTGGCAGGTGAGACGCACACATTTCCCATTCACGACTACCTCCTTTAGGGAACAGTTAAGCTGTGCTTTCACTGACATTCTCCTCTGGGGCTTGGGGACCGCTCAGGGGAGCAGTTTACTGCTGTTAAACAATCACATGGGTCCTTTGAATAAGCCTGTAAGGAATTCACTCTTCAGCTCATAATTAAGTGTATTATATCCTTATTACCAGTGTACCATGGGGTTTCCAAAAGACCATTGTCACTGCCTCAGAACTCGCGCTCTCCAAATCGTTATGAATGCCATGCAGAGACAGCAAGGTCTCCTGCATGGCTCCTAGTCGAATTCTCCAAGGACAAGTCACTGCTTGGTACATAATCAGCTCTCTACTTCTAATGTTTACATAAAAATTCATCTGCCATATAGGATGTTCACAGAGTATAGGAAGACACCATCTTTCCCAGCTTCGATGTATCACAGACACAGTGCAATAAATAGGTATTTCTTGGAGTGCACTCCAGGGCTGGAGCCAGAAAAGTGGATGAGATGTGCAGAAGTGGGGTTTTTGTTGTTGTTTTTTGGTTTTCTTTTTAATGAGTATCTCATTACTTCCATGCTTCCTCTTCATATTCCAGGACAGCAGCTGATGGTGAAGTTTGAGAATGACTATGAAGGATGAACCTTTATGCTGTCTGGACCACAGAGGAGCTCACTTTTGATCTCTTTAAACCTACCCAGTCACACTTTCTTGCAGAGAAATTCCTACTAGCTCAGGATGACATTCCTGCCAGACTCTGAATGTCATCATATGGAGATCTGCTCCCACACAGAAGGGTGCAGAAAAGATGATGTGCTAATGAGCTACCTTCTTGTCCCTGCTGTCAGTTCAGTGACTCTCCCTCCTCCTCTTCCCTTCCCCTGAACTGCAAATGTAATTGCTTTCCAGCAGCACTGCAAAGAGCCCAGTCCATCTGCAACCCTGGAATCTCTCCAGAGGGCAAAGTCTTGGCTTTGCGCTTCAAATTATCTTGTCTTTTCTCTAGAGAAGAGGAAGAAAATACCAACCAGGGCACTGATGCAGCCAGACTGAGCAGTTGAAATAAGGCCAGCATCCCTTTTGCCATCAGACTACCCAGGCTGTCCTGCCAGCGCTCAGCAGGGCAGCGCGAGCCTGTTGCCACCGTGTCACCCGTACTGTTACTCTGCTTGGCACTGCAACCTGCGCCTCTGAGCCTGCTCCCCTCGCGCCTTTCCCGATACATTACCGAGCACCCAGCAAGCAATGTCACATCTAACACAGAATGGATAGCCCAATGCTTAACTCATCTCCCAGGTTCCATAAGCAACTTTACAGTTTCTCCACGCATGGGGCTCCGGTGCAGGCAAATAGGGTACTCCGACATCGCTCACACTGGCTGTCACTTAAACTCGGGCAAGCCACTTTCCCCTCCCACTCTTCCTAGGTGTAAAGTGGGGCTAATACTTACTCATCTGCCTCCGAGAGGGGTAGTTAGACTCAATTAGCTAGTGTCAGAAGAGTTCCGCGCATTACTAGAGGACACTGATGCAACATCTGAGCCTGCTCAGGCAAGAAATACGCTCAGGCTACAGGCAATGACTACATCAAGGTCAGTGCTACGGTTCCATGGTACTTGTGATCTGCTGAAGGCATAAAATCATTTCAGGTGTCATGGTTATCAGCATCTTTCTTTCACACCATCTCTCCATACACAGATTAGAGCTTGCTGAGAGGCAAATGGTTCTGGTTAGGGCCCCTGGAAACGCATGAGGAGAATGAGAGATCAGCGGAGGGAAAAAACTGGTAAGCGAGAACCCTGCATGGAAGAGGAGCAATCCACCTGCTCAGTTTTCTTAGAGGATCCATAGGTACAACATTTGACAGATAACAGTATCTAAGCAGTTGCTTTAATTTCTCTCATACAGAGGCAACATACCAGGAAAAAGGTTTGCCAATAAAGATTTGATGAAAACCAATGATGCTTTTAAACTGCGTTGTTCCCCAGCTCCCTTGTTTATGAAATCTATGCCAGTTTTTTTAGCTTTTTCAATTGAAAAGGTCGCACTGAGAGCTCAACACTTTTTTCTGCCCTGCCATTGTTTCTGTTTCCCATTTATAGCTGCTTTTTGACTAGCCTGGTCACAGAGTATGAAATTATTTGTTTTCAAATCCAGTGCACTAGGTTCCCAGGAAACAGCACAGAAAAACTGGGGACTTCAGCTTGTAACTATTTTGATCTGACATCTTCTGCGAAAAGGCACATGTAGCCACCAGCTGGCCTTCCCACATGGATTTCTCTGTCTTTAGGGCTCTTTAGATATTCTTTACTGCTAACGCTCAGCCATCTGATGCAATCCTTGCTACATGTATCACCTACACTGTAACCTGCCACAGCGACCTTTCCGCGCAGGTACGGAGCCCCCTCGCCTCATGGTGTGTTCAAGCATGAGCAATATGGAAAACATGAAGCTATTGCACAACCATATCATGACATTTTTCATCCATTACCTCCAGCATAGCATCTTGCAATTCCTTTTTAATTGCTCTCATAATCTTCCTCTACCACATATATCTAAAGAACAGCCAAAACCAGATCAAAGAAAATAGGCAAATTCTGTTACGGGAAAGTGCCTGAAGTTTGATAAACGAGTTACTTCTCAGGCTCAAGGTTTCACAGAGGATGCTATAGAGTCCAGTTTTGACTCTTCTTTGGTGCAGAACTCATTACCGTGACAGAACTAGAAGACCTCACACCAGACGATGCATGGTGGAACTATATTTATGTTGAACATACACCAAGTCACCATGACTTGAAAGGAGGAAGAGACCAAGTTCTTTTCTTAGATTTGCTCTCTCATATTTTCACCGCTTGACTGCAAGAAATGCAGTACGTAGGCTTTGCATTAGATGAATGGAGCCCTCTTCAGCTACATCCATCGCTGCTTTGGGCCACCCTATGACCCTGCAGCAAAATCAAAATCCTTGTTGCTGTTGTACTTAACCTGTCTACCCATGTATCCATCCACAATTACTCATTCATAGCCAAACCCTTGACATGCAACAGCTTTCTGCTTCCCTCCCCTCAGCCCTTGGATTTCCATGGGTGAGTGGACAAAGAAATCCCAGGGCTCTACTGTGCTGCTTTGCACTACATGGCAGCACCAACTTGGAGTGCCAGTTTAGTGAGGCAGCTAAGGAGTGCTTGGAGGTGGATGTGCACCCTGAACTGCTGTGCCATCAGATGTTAGCTTAACCTGCTGAAGAGCAGTTTGCTTGCCCTGCTCGTTTAGGCTAAAATGTACACATGCAATCCTGCCAGCAGGTCTGGAGTCGCAGTGAGAAAAAGCCATGACAGAGTGCAATGAACTTTCCCACCAGCTGAATCTAGAAGAGAACAGCCATACACAGCCTTAGTTCAAGGAGATTTCATATTACACTTCTGTGCTCCTGTTTCAGCACAGAAGGTAATAAAGTGGGGGACAGGAGAGGAATAGGTGGCCAATGATTCAACTAGAGATGCAGCATTAAACGGTTCCTGCAAAACAGTTTGATCACCTCTCCAGGAGAGGAGAGAAAAGGCACTGGCAGATTTGGAGGGTTTCTTCATACCTCTGACTCTGAAGGCATCTGTTACGCATAGACTCGGGCTCAAATTAAAGGAATCACTAACTGCTTGATCTTAAGTACATGATTAAGTTCAGCATCAAGGGATTTAAACATATTCTTAACAACCTCCACCCAGGAACCTCTGATAATTTTGATCAATTCTTGCTTTGGTAAGATCCTTATTTTCTTGTGTAAGCTTTAAAACATAACGAGGTCTGATGATAATATTATACACACAGATGGTCAGTCCATGGGTGGGCACCCCTGTGACCACCCATTCCTGTTTGAAGCAATGAAATACAGAATAAAGACAAAGATTTTGGCATTAGCCTGCAGTGACAGACTAGGAATAAGCCTCTGCCAACCATGATCCTAGACAGCAGAACACTACTGTCCTCGCACCCTGCATCCACCCCCACATCAAGCCTCTCTCCTCCAGAGTGCCCAGAGACATCGCAAGCTACCTGCTGCTAGGGGCTGGGCTCTTGGCAGGTTGTAGCCAAGTGCTATAGGATTGGAGGTTGGGAGATTAGAGGGTGATTTAAAAAAAAAGAAAACGATTATGCTAAAGAATCATTAGCCTCTTAAAGGGCTATGAGGGCCTTCCTGTCTTAGCTGGCACAGATTTCCTAAAATGGGACTTCTACTAGAGAAGACTAAAACACATTGGAAAGCCCCCACTGTACCGCAACGGGACATGTATGCGTACCCCACAAAATTAAGAATGGGCTGTGCATGTCCCAGTGCTGCCGAGAGCAATTTCACGTTCATCAGAAGCTGGAAGGCAAGCAGCTGTACTACTGCTTTCTTGTAATTGCCCGGGGGCTCTGGGGTAGGAGTTTGTTTATTTTCTTACAGGGAAGATGGACTCAAGGAACTGGTTTCTACCCCATACACACAGGTAACAGAACAGTCCTTAGTCAGCAGTGCAATCTGGACCAAGGTGGGGGTCATCATGGGTTTGAAATACATCTGTTAGTGAGAGTTGTGAAATCTTATACTAATGATACCATCAAGAGAACTTTTCAAGGCTTTTCCTTGAAATAAGAGGAAGAATATACCTATCAAAAAACCCTGACTTATCAGCTGTTTTCCTGGCACCAGTCTAGTGTTCCCACCTCACAAAAGTCTGGCTGTGCTCTCCTCTGCTGATGTAACCTCGGGCTATGTGTAACACCAGAGTTAGTAAACAGGCGGTGACGATGCCTCTGCTTGTGTACAGCATTCCAGTCCAATCATTACATCACGTACCAATCACTCAGGTTGTGACTTTGATATTCCACTGACACACCAGTCATCAGCCTCCAGTGCCCGTGCGACCAGGCTGCCCGCAGCTTTAGTCTGCCTCAGGAGAAGATTCCCCATAGTCAGCACTGTACAGCTCACTGCCAGAGCTCACGCTGGCCATCAAACTGGGAAGGTGCCCTGATAAAATCTGGATCCAGATCCATGGAAACTACATCGCGCTTCACCCTGTGTTGTTACAACTGGCTGGGTGGCTCCAGGGAATGAGTGCTACAGATGAGGTACAGGGATGCAGGTGGAATTCAGACCGGATTAATTTAAGTAGATTACTTGTCAAAAGCACATAAGCCACATCAACCACTTCTCCCTCTTCTCCACCTCCCCTCAAAAAAGTCCCATTGTTTTTCAAGAGCCCAACAGGCCCAGATCCCTGCACTCACAATACCCTTTACCCCAGCCATGGCAGATAAACTGCACTTACATTCTGACCTGGTGACACTGTCACCACACACAGACAGACATAACTGGGCAGGGTATTTGGCACTGGGAAGGTAGCACAGCACCCCGAACTATCAAAGAACTGCTGAGAGCTGACATTAGAGGGGGAAGAGCAACAAGGAAAACTCTGGCCTTGGTATAAATAGATGAAGCTACTGAATTCAGCATGGCTTAGTTTAGCTTCTGCTTTTAGGTCAGTTCCAGAAAGCTCAGCATGCAGCAGGGTCTGAGATAAAACAAGATTAGGAACACGAGATGAATTAAAATCTGCAATGGAGAGATGTCATGGCAGAACTGGAAAAGGTTAGTGCCAGGTCAGGATCAACAGCAGAACCAGAGCAAATGGAGAAAAACAATCTCATGGGAATATCAACAGGTCAGAGTCAGCCAAGAGAGGAGCAATATCAGGACATGGTCAGTGAGTGCAGGAAAAAGCTCAGACTATGCCACTGCAGCTACAGGAGTTGCCCAAGCAGACATGAGAACAGGCTGACAGCAAATAACCTGGATGCTGGTTTTGACCACAGGAACTAACACACTGGCAAAGTATGACAGCTCTTGATGGAGCAAAACCCTATTTGCTGGTGCCCACAGGTTATTGATAGTTGAAGAACTCCTAACCGGAGCTCAAATACCTTCGCTAGTGATCTTAATCAGCCAAGAGCTTGGTCACTGTCAGCCTGTATCATCCTGCTGTCAGTCTCACAGCTACTGTGCGGCCCAGCGCCTGTCCCTCGAGTCACCATGTTCCCTGTGCAGAAGGCGATGCAGTGTCACATGAGTCACTTTCCTGTTGCCTCCCAATTAGCAGCACGGCCCACAGAACTGCACTGTCAACACTTCCCACACACAGCTTACACGGTGAGGAGGTGCAGAGGGAACATCTTCCCTGCACCTAGAAAAGCTGTCGAGCTACCCTTCCTTACCATGCATGTGACCAAAAGGCTGGCAGTGGCCTTCTCACGTTTGCACTGGGCGCAGGGAAGCTCCCTGGTTAACAGGCCGGCTGCCCAGGGCTGCGGCAGCCCTGCTGTTTAGGCACTCAGGCACAGCGCGGCCACGCAGCTTCCGTTTCACGCACAACGTACGCGTGCCTGACTGCCCGGGGAACAAAAGCAAAGAACACTGCCTCTGGGTAGTGACTTCTGGTTTCTGCCTGAAGAAGGAAGGTGAAGCCAGTGCCTCCAGGCATGTCTAGATGACCCAAAGCTAGGGCAGAAACTCGAGCGCTCACAGTGAGCCAGCTGGTAGAGCCACGCAGTTGGAGGCTCTTTGCGCTGACAGTGCCGTGAGTCACAAGCAGTAGAAACAGCCCAGCAGTTCCTGGTCTTCATACGTGCCTGGAGTCAGCTTTCCCAAAACACACCCCCTTGCACAGTGCAGCCACAGGGAATTCACCCCAATTTATGCTAATGCTCTGACTCACCCTGTCGATCAGCCTCTCTCTTTGCAGCCACCACGACAGCAGTCTCGGTTGGACAGTCAACTGGCCACTGGTGTTCCTCCTACCTGCCTTCTGCTACCACCACAGCCTGTGACTTGATGCCTTCACGAGCCGTCTGTTTCCATCTCAGTGCAGGACAGCACAATCGTTCTGCCACATGGCCCAGGTTTTTCATACAGGGCGGAAAGGAAACTGTCTGTCCCCATGAACAAGCACAGTAAGACACATGTATGGCTTTTGTTCTTTTTAAAGCCAAACTGAGACTTCAAAGAGGCTGCAACCAGAGCCATCTGCAGTCTGGTAATGGACCACAAGAATCATGGCTTCTCTTAAAAAGCAATTCCATTTTATTTCACTAGAAAAATTCTGTTTCCACATGGGCTACAGCTGTACTTTCTGACCCCTCATTCCAGAGGGCTTGGAAGCATCGTATCTCCTAAAGTGAACTAGAAGTTGTTTCATGTTGAAATCATTTTATCTTCATAATCTTTAATAGTTTTAAAGTATTTGAGAGTCACGATGTCCCCATGATGGAAGCAATAACACCAAGCTTTCAAATGCTGCTACAGTGAACTGCCATGGAGGTTAGAAAGCATGGAATGCACCAGGACCACCCAGGATGGGTCACAGTCAGCACACACAACAGCTCTGTCCAGGCAGATGCTTTTTCTGGTTTGATCTTGTGTGTGGTTGAGCATAGGAGGACAATGCCCGTTACTGGCTATACAAAAAGTCCAGTTACTGATTGCTTTTGAGTACTCTCAGCTGTCCAGCCATACAAGTTCTTGCTGTTCTCACATGCGAGAAGGTGGCAGGCGCTTGACTTCACAGAGCAGCATGACAAGGTTACAAGCAGGAGCACATCCAACTTTGGAGAGATGCTCAAGAACTGACCACTGGCCCACAGCATGGAAAGGATGGTCTGCTGGGCAGCACACGTTACTTCTGCATTTGTGCTCCAGGCTGAATGAGAGTGTTTCTGTGGAACCTGCGTGTGTTCACACAAGTCCTCTGTGCCTGTTATCCTGGCACTCAGCTTTGTCTTCTGGGGCAGAGAGACAGTCTGATCTGACACACAGATGCTCTCTCTGAATTAAAGAGCTGGCAGAACTTGCTTATCACATTTGCCAGGGCACCACAAGGAAGACAGGCAACGCTTAGCAGGTGTGCGAGTAATTTCTTGGCTTATTAACTGTGGGGGGTTTTTTTCCATAACCTTTTGTTCTGAATAAATAGCATTGTGCTTTAAGGAAGGTGGTGATCATTGGCGCTGTTTTGCTCCTTGTCTTTGGGAAGAGCACCTGTAACTAGTAAGGACAGATTTTCAGGTCTGCTGGGCTAATCACAAAAAATTCAGCGAGGGAAACTGCAGACCTAGGTTACCAAACTAAAGGGAGAGGAAAGCAGGGTTTTATTTTGAGATAGATGAAAACTAAGGGCCCAAAACCTAAGTGGACGCAATTTAGGAAATTACAAAAGGAGTGGAGCAACTGTTGAGTCAAAATCTGTCCTAATCATACCACAAAACCAAACACGTTAGCTCACATACAACACATCTACAGCTATTTTTCAAACCTCAAACAGTTCTCAACATAGATGCCAGAGGCACTAAAATATAAAGACAAATATTTTCAGCTGTTTATTATAGCAATTTGGCAAATTCCCTTCAGACAGAGACATAGTCTTAACATCAGAACCCAAAATTCTGCCCAGTGTGGCCATGTTTAAAGCAAAGTCTTTCAGTATTTGTCACTAACAATAATCTGCTTGGTATGAGCTACAACTTCTGAACTATTTAGGTTTTTTTGTCACAGCAACTAGACTTTCAGTAATTCAAGAAATAAGCAACTCTCATTTGCTGATACCACAGCATAAAACATTTCGCCTTCCTCAGCATTAAGCATTACGTTAGCTAGCTCGGTTACTTGCAGCAACGCCCCAACGTTAAAAAGAGTGAAATGCAACGTGAGTGAGGCATGCTTGCGCATCAGAAACTGTAAAGGAAAAAGGATCCAGTGAAGGGGCAGCTTCTTACCAAGACAGGTACTTAACTCTCTTTCTCCACACTGATCCATAAATCTCACACAGCAAGTGGTTGGTTCATTGCTTTGATTGGATCAACAGACACATCTTCCTGCCCTGGAGCAACCAAGGGTCCAAGCAGAAGCTCTGTTACTGCCCTCCTTTTTGCCTTGATAAGGATTTGGATGAGTGGGGAGCAGGTGGGTTTCCCTTCTCTCTCAGATGAAGACTATTAGTGACTGCTGCAGGTACAACTCCTTCCCTTGGGCTGTGGGAAGGAGGGGCAGGGCTGCTGGGGGACTGGCTGCTCCCCTTACAGTAGGGTGTGCTAGGCTCTACCAGCTGCCTGGGAGAGGGAGGATTTGTTTCCTCTTTGTGCTCCAGACTTCATCCTTCCTCTCTCTTTATAGGTTTTTCTCACATCTCTTTAGCTGTGTGGTTTATGGGCTTTGCTCCCAAGGAGAAGCCTCTTGTGCTGTGGGAATACTTGGGAACCTGCTGCTTCCTGTTTTCTGAAAGCATGCCAACTAGTTCTGGTCCTTTCTTAAAGCTTGGTGACAGGCCTTGTAGCTTACTTCTCTGCTGGTGAGTAGAATGTGAATTTTGACCTCCTTCCACCCTAAAAAATTCCAGATGCTGTAATGTCACTGTGTTTGGAGTTTCTCAGTAGTCAGGGGATGAGCTGGTGCTTCAGGGTTTGCATTTGTGCTGCAGCTCTTGCTTTGTTGTTAGTACCTCAGTCAGGTATATCAGAACTCTCAGTTTGTGCCTGTTTGGGGCTTTGTGGTCATCCTCTAGCTGGCTGCGTCTTTGGTTTAGAAAATGAATCCATAACGTTTAGGCCACAGAGAAGCAATGCTTGTTATGGAGATGCTGTGAAAATGTGGGCAAGAAAGCTGTGAGTTAGGACAAAACCTGCAAAACCTTGCAAACTGATGAAGCTTTTCTGGCACCACAAATCTGTGGAAATTCTGGAGCTTGGCTCCAACTGACTAAGGCTGCATGCCGGCTATTTCCTGTGGCGCTCCTGAAATGGAAACTTTCTGCTCTTCAAACAAGAGCCCTGGGTGGAAAGGCACTGTAGGTAATAGATATAATGACATCATGTAATCTCTGTTGCAGTTAAATCTACATAAAACAGTTATTTTTCTGTTATTGGCTCTTTATCTGGAGGAGTGAGGGGTGCCATTTTAAAAACTTGCTGCTCTGCAGGTTAGGATATCCTTTTCGATCTCCAGGCTATGCCACTCATGTCCAGTTCATGTTCATATGCTTTTGTGCCAATTCAGTTCGAATAACAGCTCCCTGCTCCTCCGCTTCCCCGCAGTCACCAGGATAAAACCCGTGATGTAAACCAGTCCTATTTCCCTGCTTACACATGGCCAGACTAAGCAAGTCCAACATCCTCTGGGAGGAAGGGCTCTTCATCCCCTCGATCAGCCTAATAGCTCTTCCTTGTTCTGTCCATGATTTCATCTTTCTTTTGAACTGTAAACAGTCTTTCAGTTGCGGCTTCAGCAGGGTATTGTGCAACAGCATCAGCCCTTGTTGACTTGGCAGGTGTTCCCCTCGTGCAGCCCAGAACCACACTGGTGTGTCTCAGATTAACAGCACCCAGTTAATGCCCCCCCAGTTTTCCTCTCTTATCCAGTGCAGTCATCTCCCCTTTAACAGTTCCTGTCTGCATCTCACCTAATAACTCGTCAGGCATTACCCTATTACATATTTCGCTGAAGCACAGACAAACTACATCTGCACATTCTCTTCTCTGCAGAAGTCAATTATCGAAGACAGCTGTGAAGTTGGTCTGCAGTGAAGTGCTTTGCTAAGCTCATTGTGTATTTCAACTACATTTGCATCCTGAGTTATTCTTTCTGTCAAAGCACATAATAGAAAGATTTGTGTGTTATTGAGGTCAGGCTAATAGGTCTTCAGTTTGCTACATTGCATTTTATTTTTCAAGTCTCAAATACAGGCACTGCTTGCTATTTTCCAGTCATGTGGTACCTGCCCCACTTAGATATATTTACATTTCTTGCTAATAAACTCTTGGTTTGTGCCTGTTCTTTCACCTCCCTTGACACAAGCACCAGGAGTTCTTAGAACTGTGCTTTTGCTTCAGATGTGGTAATATTTGAAAAGCCTCAGAACAATCACCATCCTGTCTTTTAGTGGTTTGCATCTAAGCCGTCTTTAGTCTTGACAGTCATATCACTGCCTGTTCTCTTACTTCTTTCTTGAATCACTTTTATTTGGCTAGAAAGCTTCTTACTGAGTTTTAAACTCTGCAACATGTAATTTACCCCTAACTCCTGCAGCTCTTGCTTCATTCCATAGCAAAGTGCCAAAACGCATTTCTGTTGCGTTATTCCTTTCCGTCCTGTATGAGCTCCCTATTATTTCTTAAACCCGTTTTTGAAGTCAGCTGGTTACTTCCCTAAGCACCTTTCCTTCCCTGCTTAGGATAAAAATTGTAGATTGCTTTCTACCTTTGACTTAAAATTCTGAGGGTCTTTTGCGTTTCTGTCTTTGGACTCTTCAGTCTACCTGGAATCAACCCATTCCTTCAGGTTTTTCTCAAATCTGCTTTGTTACAACTTTAGCTACAAACCCATTTTTCTTCACGTTATCCTGGAAGTGAATATAAATCATGTCCTGAAGTAAAACTAAATGACAACACTAAATCAGCCCGGAGAAGGTGCTGACATTTACGGTCAAGGCTGAGGGTCCCAGCCAAAGCCACGTGACCCCATGCCTCCTCCATCAGCATCTTACCTAAAAGCTGCCAACATGGACATCCATATGACTCCTCAAAATGCCCTTTTAGGTGTCAGTGTAGCATCTGGGCAGCAGAGTAAGGCCATGGGGAGCGAAGAGCAGGGAGTTGCACTGCACTGAAGGATGAGCTGGTCTAGTTCACTGCTCACAGCCTGGCAGTCAGATGAGCTCCTAGGCTTGGGTCGCCAAGGGCTCAAGACAAAGGGGTTTCCAGCAGGTCTATACTCAGCTTTTATGTTCGGTATCCAATTTGCTCATCCCTCAAGCTGTGACAATAGGAAGTGTTTGAGTTTCTTTCCTACCCTAAAGGAAGAAAAGACAAAATTCCCTAAACTCCTGCTACAACCCTCCACGCTCTTTCCTTGGTCTCTGCTCACTATGTCTGCCCTTAACCAAGACAAAATCCAGTCTGAAAGTGGAGTTCTGATTCTTTATGGCGAAATTTTCTATGGACTAGTGCTGGGGGGACTTCAGTACCAGTCAGCAGCACGGAGTGTGACAGAGGGGCAGGGTGACCAGAGGCACTGACGCCAGCTCTTGCCGGCAGGGTTGACCTGCCCACCAGCCTGAAGTAAGAACGGGAGGGAAAGTCAGCAAAAAGCACAGCACAGCACATCGCTTTGGTGTGCAAGACTCAAAACCCAAAGCGATAATTCTGAGTTTTCTTCAGAGGACTTCTCAGGCCACTGGGGATCAGTGGCATGGTAAAATGCTCTTTGGATCTAAAGACCATTTTTTCCCCCCTCATGTAACAAAATCAAGTCTGTCATGGTTCACTCAAGCCTGCTATTCCCATCTGTGGGCATTCAGTAGCCTTTGGGATATGAGCTGGGCACCCTGCAAAAGCTACTCACGCAGCTGACAATAGTCAGAGCTGTTGCAGCCACAGGGGTGAACAGACCGAACGTGGAGTGGGTCAGCATCGGCTGAAGTTCTGTCCTGCAGAAGAATCCCCCAAGCTATTAATCTCATTATTATGGTTGATACACAGGCCACCGAAATGTAGAGACCACTTTCCCTGCCTTGTTTCATTTCCACCTGAATGGTGCTTTTTATGCGCAGTGTCCTTGTTGTCCTTAGATACTGTGGCTTTGCTTTTCAGCCTGGTGTCCTTATAACACTGTATCTGTGGGAGATTAGGGCTGTTCTCTTTAACTTACTGATACTTCCCTTGCCATTTTTTCTTCTCTTTGCTTGGGACTGTATTTAACACCATGAGTTAAAGCATTTAATGACCAAAGTGCATTCCTTTTGGATGTAGCAAACAAATCCAAATACACCCTTGCCTACTGTTCCATACGTCGTTCCCGATCCCGAAGCTTTAATATGGAAGCTTTGACAATGCCACTTCTGTATTTCCATGTTTGAAACAAGGATGACTGCATATTTATGCGGTAAGTGTTCACATCTGGAGGAGATTTGTAAATGCCGTAAGAATTGGATTCAACAAACAGAAGTGAGTAAGACTCTTGGTGATGCACATGGATATGGCATCATGAATATCAGGGGAATAGTACTGGTTTACACCGCTGGCATTGATGGCAACCTCACCTCCAATTGCAGCAGCTGTAATCTTTACTGAAGCCTTAGGGAAAAGGGGCAAATTTGTATTTTAGATTCTCCTGTCTGCTTCCTACAGAGAGAGGAAAGCAGTGGCCAGCTGGTGGAGGAAGACATGGCAGTACCTGGAAATGGACTGGCAGTCCTCCTGTTACCAGTCAGTATTTTCTAAATGTGCGCCCTCAGTTTATTGAAGCAAATAAGAGCCTGAAACGCAAGGGGAAGCTAATGACAGTTTCAATCCACTGCTATGTGTCATGCCAGCCCTGTTGTTGGTTCTTCCACCTCTGCGGTGATTCACCACTATCCTGAAAAACAGGCAGCTCTGGCAGTGTTAGTCACCTGGCACTGACACGGGCGAACACTCACTGTGGAGAAGCAGAGCATATACTGCTAAAGAGAAACTAGCTCCTCCTTTTCCCAGAACCTGGAAGAACGAGTTTCATGATATAACAAATAAAGCTACAATTGCCTTTTTCTCCTTTCTAAAGGTTTCCAGGTCAAAATAAAACTTCTTACTACTGTTAAGCTTTTTTATTATTATTATTATAAGTAAGTGTATGGCCACGATCTTCTATTCTTTTTCCCTTAGTCACTTTTAAACCACTGAAGTCCTATGGGTTTTTCCCCATCTCCTTCTGTTGTACTCCTGAATCTACATCATGTTCCTCAACAGTTAACTCCACTGCCACTCTACATCCTTCCTCACACCTATTTGAGCATTCCCGTGGTTTAGTTTGGCAAGCTGTTCTCCTTGCCTTACGAATGCAAGCTCCAACAATGCTCACAGACAATAAATCCTCTCTTTAGTATCCACCTGCTTTACTTGCAAAGCCGCATCTATACGACCTGGAAGATCCCTCTTCTGCTCAGCCCTTCACCCTGCCGATCCTCGTGCCCTTTGGTTTATTTAACCAAAGTGCAACGCAGGTGTAGCCAGTAACAGGAAATGGATTAATGAAAGCTTGAAACCAAGGAAAAATTCTTCACCTCTTGCTGTATATGCCACAACTTCAATAACAGCCTTCCCTCAGGCTGTGCTCCTAATGATGGAGCAATATCCCGAAGTCTTTACATAAGAAAATCAGGGACTTGACTTCAAAAGGAGTTTCTAACCTCATACCTAATTGATCTGGGTGTAACAGCACCGAAGGCAGCAGGGACCTGGAGCATTTAACTGGTACGAGATCTGAAGCTGGGCCCTAAGGCTTTTGCTTTAGGCAGTGGCTCTCTGTTGCAAACATGGCCCAGCTATGTCACGGAGCCTTTTAGCACAGACAGACATGCAACGGAGGCAGCTCTGCAGTGGAAAGGAACAATTTTTCTCCCCCACCAGCAGCCATGCAGTCACTTCCCAGCAGCATTTTTTTTATTTCTTTACCTAATTTTCCTTAGCTTGTACTAGCAGATAAGATATCTAGTGCTTCATTTGAGACATGCATAATGCAGTGCATTTCTCAGATGGATAAAATTCACATCCTGGGGAAAGCTGAAGAAAGAGGCGCTTTTTTTTTTACTGGTATCATTAAGATCAGAACCTACAAGAGCTTCTTCAGCTTATCTTACAGACACTGATTTGTCTGTCACTGTTTCTGCCCTTGCTTGATAAGGATGATGCAGCTACAGCCAAATGTTTTGATGCTTTTATTAACTACGTATTAGGGTTTGCTCAAATTTTCTTGATTGTAGCCGGAAACAAAATAAAGAACTAAAGAGCTGAAGAATTAAATATGAAAAATACATGCTTGCTGCAATGGAGCACAGAGGACTGGTTTAATTCCCAGATGAAACTGGTTTCATTTGATTGAAAGGACACATTATGTTAGCATTGACAAACTTCATGGCTAAGGCAGGAGTCTTGTATCTGAGAGGAGCCAGGATCTGCAAGACTGAAAATGTAAGACGAGATTTATTTCTTGTTTTGCCAAGCAGAGCTTTGATACAGACAGCTGCTAAGTAGAACACATTCTAGAGCACTTCTGTGTCTAGGACTAAGGCCTCTGAGCACGGCAGCTTACAAGCAGGGTGAATTCACGTTCTTCCTATGGAAAGGAAGCGGTGGGGAAGGAGCAAGAGGCTGCGGGGCTGTAACAGCACGGGTGCACCGTGTGAAGGGCTGGCAGGGCGCAGCACCGACCCCATACCTTTGAGCCTGAGTAAGACAGAGAAGGTGACTGGGAAAAGCGCAAGTGGAGAGGAAAATTAAGGAGCTTTGGGCTCTGTTGAGGTTGGCCTTGTGAGGGGTCATCCAAGGTGACAAGTCTGAGAGTCAGTCAGTCATGCAGGGCAGGAGAGAAGGACACACTGTATAAGGCACAGCAGGACAGATGCGAGCGCCAGGCACGCTGTTGATGTCACCCGTGGTGCATGTGCCAAGGTACAGGGAGCACCCATCCACAGCCTGCGTGTGTTGTAGCTGAACGCCCTGTTAAGTGGAATGGAAAGGTGGGTGCTGGCTGGCTGGGACTGAACAGGAAACTGAAGAGAAGGCTGTAAATAGACTGTTCGGAGTGATTAGATATGGAGGACAAGAACAATAATGAGAAATACTTCTATAAAAACATCTCAGTGGGTTTGCTTCCCCTTCCTTCTCCCCCGTCCCTCTCCCCCTCCTCTCCCTTGCTACCAAAATGAACAACTTTGCACTTTGAGCCCCGGCTGTGGCTGAGCTCCTCAGCCCTCGCAGCCTGCCGCGAGCCGCTCTGCAGCGGGGCCTGCACCTCCTGCGCAGGCAGCTCTCGGACCCACCTACGCAGCAAACACTGCACTAAAGCCCACGCACCAGCCCGGACTTAGCGCAAGGGAGAAAGCACCGAGCTCGCCGCACAGAGCCATTTCCTTGCCTCTGTGTGGGTTTTACCACTTCATTTCACCTGCATGCCTCTCCACGTCAGGCACTGTTGCTTCGCCCAGTTTAGTATTAACTCGGTTTTCCAACCCAGCAGCTCACGTTCCCGGACGAGGCCAGGCCCGGAGTGCAGGGCAGGCTCCTGGGGAGGGCCGGCCCGCTCATGTCACCCCAGCTTCTCCCCTCCGGGCACGACACGGTCTGCTCTGCTCCGACCGCCCCAGGGCTGCGGCCCCGGCCGGGCAGCCTCGCCGGGGGTGAGCAGCCGCTCACCCCGGTGCGCCGGGGTCTGACAGCGGGCGATCCCCCGTGTTCCCCCAGCAGCCTGCGCCGGGCGCTGACAGAACAGCCCGGCCCCTTCTCTCTCCCCGGCTCCCACGGGCCGGGCCGGGGTCTCCTCCCGCCGGGCAGCCCCACTCACGCGCGGGCTGAGGGTAACGGCCACCCCCTGTCCCGTCCCGTCCCGCCTGACGCAACCCGCGCCCCGCTTTGCCCCACGCGCGGC
>VWZZ01002130.1:1704794-1748262 GCA_013399095.1 Psophia crepitans | reverse complement strand
CACGTCGCGGAAGGTGGGCTTCATCCGCGGCTACAGCCGCCGCTTCTGGCAGGGAGACACCTTCCACCGCGGCAGCGAGAGGATGGTAAGGGCCGGGCGGCTGCTGGGAGGGCCGTGGGGCGGCCGTCGGTGGGGGCTCGGCTTCTAACGGCTCTCCCCTTGCCTCTCCCCCACAGCCCGGCAGGGTGGTGACGCTGCTGGAGGACCGCGGGGTGAGTGCCGGGACGGGACGGGACGGGAGCCGGCGCGGGTGGCGGTGCCCGCCGCGGCGGCAGCAGGCTGGTGTCGGCAACCGGGTGCTCTCCTGCCCGCCTGGGAGCGGGGGGCTAACGCACCGGTGGGGCGTTACCCTCCTCTGCTCGGTACCTGCAGTGCAGAGAGCCCGAAGCACGGCAGGCCGGCTTGGAAACGTCAGGGGGCTCGGCTGCTGCAGTTACAGCATCCCATAACCGCCTTCCTCTTTCCCTTCTAGGCGTGCACGTGGGGTGTAGCCTATGAGGTCCGTGGGGAACAAATTGCTGCGTCGCTCAAGTATCTCAACATGCGAGAAGCTGTCCTGGGAGGCTATGACACCAAGCTGGTGAAGTTCCACCCCCAGGAGAAAGATGCAGAGGAACCCATCCTGGCTCTTGTTTACATTGCAACACCCCAGAACCCTTCTTACCTTGGCCCGGCATCTGAAGAAGACATTGCAGCTCAAATCATCGTCTCAAGTGGTTGTGCTGGTCATAACATTGAGTACCTGCTGAGACTGGCAGACTTTATGCGCTACTTCTGTCCTCAAGCAGAGGACAAACATCTCTTCTCCATTGAAGAGGCTCTTATTTCCATCCTTCCATGCCTATACTACACAGAGGAACCTCTAGAAGAAACTGCAAGTGTCCCTCAGAAGTCTAAGAGCTGAAATAGAGGAAAACTTTTTGCAAGGTCCCAGTAGAAGGGATGTAAGGGATAAAGCAATGGGGACTGTCTTAACTCTGGCAAAATAGACTGGACTGAGTAAATAAAGGGAGAATTAACGAAAAGTAGGGGAGGGAGGAAGTGGAGTAAGGATGCTTGCTATAGGACTTGCAATTAGCAGTTGTTACACTCCTTACCTGTAGCGCCGTGACAAACCATCGCTGCTTTCCAGGTGGGAGTAGGGAACTCTGTAAGACTTGCTTCCAGGGGCAAACCTTTAGAGAAGAAGGAGGCTTGTCTATTCTGTGCACTCTCTTCTTTGCCTTTTTCTTTCAAAACTAGTTGAGCAGGACTTGACTGGGTTTAAGCAGTATATGTGTAAGTCTACCTCAGATTGGCAAAAAGCTGTTTGTGTGGTGGTGGAGACTTGGGCAGGTTCTGCCAAATAAGACATTTTTTTTTTATTCCCCTGCCGTGTCCCACCTCCAGTACCTGACACTAAATTTCAGGACTTCTGTGCAATATTAAGTGAACTGGCCTCTGTAGGCTCCTGTGGATCCTGCTTCCTTACATTGTGAAGGATCACAGTAATGCACTTATTTTCTAAAATGTCATACCGTATTTATTGTGTGTTGTATTTCCTCTGAGGAGGGGTGTCTAAACTACTCACATGCCACAGTGGTACGTAGCCCACGCTCAACCTTGCATTTGTGCCTTCTGGTTTTAAATTGGTCTTCTGAGGCGCTAAACCTGCTTTAATGACAGAAGCTTTTTTCCAAGCTTCACTGACCTTGCGCTGCTACAGATGTAACTGACTCCGTAAGAAATGGTCCTGCCTGTGTGGGAAGCCTGTGCTGCCTGCAGGAAAGCTGTCCGGATGCAGCAGTGTTTTAACTAGCCCTGTACTGGGTAAAGCTCTGTTGCTTCAGGATAACATGGGTTTCTGTAGAAGCCTTTGAGGGCTGTAGTTCCATACCAGGTAGTCAGTCTGGTATGCTTTTATTTGACTGCAGAGGACCATGACCAAGCATACTTGTGAGCCCTGGAGCTACTGAAAAGCCTGCCTTGACCGTGTTAAGCAGGGCCACTGCTGCAAGCTCAGACTTTTCAGCTTCACCTATTAACAGCATGAAAACACACAGTATTTAGTAAGAAAACTGCTGCTACTGCAGCAAAATAGCTCTCAAGAGCTGACCCAGGACATCTGACTCCTCCCAAATATCATGTGGGGTTTTATTATAAAAAAAAGGATAGGGACTGTTTGTATTACTGTGGCTTGTATGTGTATGAAACGGTACTGCGCTGTGCCCAGTAATAAAACAAACTGACAAAGTTAGTCTTCTGTACTTTGGTGGTCTTTCATTACTGACTTAAAGTTCAGACTGATCCTGTCTGTGTTTTTTTAATGGTGGAGTTTTTTGTGTTTTAAAAACAAAGCCTGAGCTGGTAATGCTGCTCTGCTTCCTCTGGGGATTTTAGTTTGGTTGTGGGGTTTTTCTTTGTTCTTAAAACCAACACCTCACTGCTGAGCAGTTTGCCTCTGAATCTCTTGGAAGATACCTACTGACCTTTCCCTTTGGGAAAAGGGGGGCAGTGATTTCTCTTCCAGCTCGTTGATTCTGGAGTGCTAGTGCTAACACCAGATACACACCAGCCCTCCTGACTGTACAGGGCGGGCACAGAAATTTAATTCTCCCTTGGCAGGTTGAAGGATTTCTTGTTCCAAGTGTAACCCAGCATTGCTGTTTCCAAGAAGTAATAGAGGAAGGACAAGGGATGGCTGCTGCAGGCAGATCCCTGGACTGCAGTGAGGGGGGCAGGTATGTCCCTCCTGCCTGGTGTGCAGGGCTTGTGTCCAGCCGCCCTTCCCATTGCTCTGGTTACCAGCTGCCTCAGCACTAGCCCATCACTGTACCTACCTCTGTTACCTGCACTGAGACCTGGGTGATTGAGTGGAAACTAATTGAAACAACTGAATTACCACTAATTAAAGGCAGGTGCATGTTTTGGGGATAACTGACTAGAAGAAACTCTGCTGTCTCTGTGGTGTGGGGGCTTTTGCTCCAGCCCAGTGGCTGTGTCTCCCCAAGGGGGCTGCAGGCCCCAGCTGGAAAATGAAATGGTTAAAGAATCCTCTTACCAACAGGGGAGCACTCCCTTACTTGTGCAGGGCTGGCATTAGATACTGAAATATCTAATAATACCTAAACAAAACCACCTTCCCACCTTTCAAATTTTCAGAGATAGCCACTGACAGGAATTAGTAGCAGGTTCCTGTGTTGCCACCTCCCAGGGAGAGCCCCTTGTGTTGTTCAGCCTGGGTTGGCCCCGTGAGCTTTCACACCATGGTAAAAGCTGAGCAGCGAGTGCTTGTGAACAGCGCACGGGCAGCTAGGAGCTGTTGTTTCTTCTTCCCTTGAAAAACTAAGTACTTGGATACACCACTGAACTATGGTTTTCTTCCCAGAGAGTTTTACAATAGACTTCCTTAAAAAAAAAAAAAAAGGACCCTGTTTTCTTTTCAGCAGTGGAGAATGTGGCAGCTTGTTGCTGCCATCGCTGCATCTTCCAGTCAGCAAGACAGGCCATGAGGTATCACATAATACCTTTCTCCTGACGCCTTTACCGTGCCCTGTGAGTCTGGGATGCAGTCACGTTTTGGTCAGTTGATGAATTTAAAAGGTTGACAACCCAGATTGGAACTTCGGCCAGGTGAGTGAGGAGAGACGGCACCCCGCAACGTTTGCTATACGCCCAGCTTAGGTCTGGCCTGCTGCTCAAAGGCAGGGGACCACAGTGGTCACCTCTAACGAACCGAACGCGAGGAAGGTAACTGCTGCTTGGAGGCAGTCACACAGCCGTGGCACCGGGAGTGCCAGGCCAAGGGTGACACACAAGGACAGTGTCCTACCCCACATGTTTCACTACAGGGTTCCTCTCCCCGTGTCACGACTTGCTGGCCCAGGCGAAGCTGCGGGCGCAGCTGCTGGCAGCTCTGCCGCTGGCCTGGGACAGAGCACTCACCTTGTTGGGGGGAGAGACAACTGCCCTCGTTTTCAAAGTGCTGCCAGACATTTCTGGAGATGCTTCCCTGTCTGGTGGCTTCCTCTGCATGTGTAGCTTTCTCTGACTCCCCAACGACAAGCTTATCGGGTTGCCTCACATTAGAAACCAGTGGCAGTAGAAACGTGTTTACAAGCGCTATCAATCACATACTTGGCAAGTCTAAAACCAGCACAATTCACGTTATTTCAGTCCCTTCTTCAACCTTTTCCATTTTCCTGCCCAGCAGTTCCCACAGAGCCCTGGAACACGAGCCTGAGTCACCATTTCCTTGAGTACATTAGGACAGGACCGACCCGGCTGCTTTGCAGCGGCACAGCCAGCTAAATAAAGGAGATGACAACAGCTAATCGAGCCCTGGCCTTCGTATGTATAAAGTGCTCCTGAGGGCATATGGTCCTTAAGAGGGCAGGAGAAAGGATAGCTCAGCAATGGTAAAAGGATTCTGAGAAGGCAAAACAAGAAAGAAAAGTCTCTGGTTCTTAGGTGCTACAGTATCATCTCAGTGTCAAGGTGGAGTAAGGAGAACCGGGGAGACTTTACACAGGTATGTCTCTACCAAGGTGATTCCAGCTTTAGTAAAAATGTAGTTTAAATATAGCAGCACCAAAGTGTGACCTTGCCCGTACCTGGTGTACTTTTCTAGATGAGATGCTGGGTCAGAAAATTAGTGAGCCCAAACTCCTATTTGCGGCTGATAGCAGTACAGGCATGCAGCTTAGCGAGGGAGGGGACAGCACAGGCGCTGCAGGGTATCAAGGAGCCAGTGTGGGATCTCAGCCCCAGGAGGAGCTGAAGAGGAGAGGCGCAGCTCCAGACGCGTATCCACAGCCTCGAGGGTCCGTGGGGCTCCGCTGTGTGCGGCAGGGAGAGGCTTGCAGGCAGCGTGCAAGTTGCAGGGGATGCACAGGCTGGGTTTAGCAGCTGTTACAGGAGCTGCAGCTGGCTGTAGGTAGCAGATGTGTTATTCTGTATGTGCCTGCTTGCTGCTCAAGAGACAGGCTGAAATGTGGATTTAATAACCTACAGATGTTGCACAGGCAGAGGAAAAGCAAAAGATTAAAAAACCCAAACCCCCAAAGAACACTTATCACAGCTCCTGGGCAGCCTCGGCGGCGGTACGCCGGCTGACTGGCCGGCACCAGCAAGAGCGCAGCCGGCGCTCTGCTGTTCCAGAGCCTGCAACGGCTGCGCGCTGCCAGGTGCTCCCCGCTGCCGCAGGGGCTGGACAGCCCTTCGTGCACGCTGCCTGCAGTGTGGAAGTGTCCAGAAACAACGTCCAGCCTGGTAACAGCCTGTTCTTCTGCTCCCGCTACCAGGAAAGACTGAATGGTGAGGAAGGGGAACAAAAGAACGTCTACTGGGTGTGCACCAGGACACGTGGGAGTGACTTTGAATAAAATACCCAGCACAAAGCACGCAGATGTGGTCACCTGTGCACTTCGATGCTTCTCTGCGTAAGGCACTCCAGAGAGTTCAGTGCCAGGCCGGTAGCACTGCCAACATGTCCCAAAACCTGTGAGTCAGTCTAGGCCTGGAAGTCCTTCATGAAACTGTAAATCAGGTGATGTCACATCTGGCTCAGTAACCTCATCCCAAAGGCAGAGGGGAAAATGAAGGAGCAGCGTTTGGATGGGAGATTTTATCCCGGTCAGACTTCTCACTTTGGCACTGCCGGTTTTCACGACGTGGCACGTACTTCACTAGCACCAAATCCAAAGGGCTTTTCAGAGCTCGAGGACAGATGCAACACAACAAAGTGCAGTCCCAGCGCAGGAGCAGGCAGCGATGTGCCACCGGCACGCAGCCTAGCTCAGCACAGCGTGGCTCCCTGCGCACGGGAGGAACAGGAAGGGATTAAAAAACCATATTTACAGTTAGGCTATGGAAACTTGCAGCAAAACCAGTGGTTGCTCAGGGGACTTTGAAATTTCTTACACTAAGTAGTTGCCTTGGTTTAAGTGAAAAACCTCCCTAATTTATATGCTGTATTAAAGCCCTGAGAGAAGCGCTGTATAGCTTTGAAAGAACCTTGGGCCCGGGAGGGAGGGCAGAAGGAAGCGGGCACTCTGGGCAGCACTGGGGAAGCTCTACATGCTTTGTTTACAAACCCTGTACACTTTTTGTTTGGCTTTTGGATGCGTTTTATTCTTTCCCAATTCCCTTTTCATGTCATCGCAGTGCCAGCCACACTGATGAGTGTTTATGCTTGCGAATTCCTGAAGCACAGCCAGTACCTTGAACTGCAGAGAATGAGACTGAAATAACGTAAAAGGTCAGGGAAGTTCAAAGACAGAGAGGTGCTGTTTTCCTAGCTGGGGACACCACACTGTTCCCAGACCACGCTGGGCTGCTCTAGGGACACAAGAACAAAGACTTCTCTCTTACGTCCTCCTGTTTACGCCGCTCACCTCACTGCTTTAACAGGACTCATTTCCACGAAGCTTCAATTAAAACCACCAAGGATCAGCTTGGCCCGAGCCTGACAGCTGAAGAGACATCCGATAGCTACCGGCACTTACAGCTCCTATCACCAAAGGCAAGAGGAAGTTTTTATCCCGACTGCTCCAGCCCCAGAGCGCTGCTTTGTCCGTGTCCTGGTTTCAGCTGCGAGAGAGTTAACTTTCTTCACAGCAGCCAGTGTGGGGCTGTGTTTTGGATCTGTGCTGGAAGCAGTGCTGATAATATGGAGATGTTTTTGTCATATAGAGATGGTTTTGTTATTGCTGAGCAGTGCTTACACAGAGCCAAGGCCTTTTCTGGTTCTCACCCCTCCCACCAGTCAGTCGTCTGGGAGCGCACAAGCAGTTGGGAGGGAACACAGCCAGGACAGCTGACCCCAGCTGACCAAAGGATATTCCCGTCCATATGACATCATGCTCAGCTTATAAGGGGCTGGGGGAGAAGAAAGGAAGGGGGCCAGCACCATTCTGAGCAATGGTGTTTGTCTTCCCAAGTCACCATTTCGCGTGACGGAGCCCTGCTGTCCTGGGGATGGCTGAACCCCTGCCTGCCATGGGCAGTGGGGAACAAATTCCTTGTCTTGCTTTGCTTGTGTGTGTGGCTTTTGCTTTACCTGTTAAACTGTCTTTATCTCAATGCACGAGTTTTCTCACTCTTACCCTTCCAATTCTCTCCCCCACCCCGCCGGGAGGGAGCAGGCGGCTGCGTGGGGCTCAGCTGCCAGCCGGGGTAAAACCACAACAGTCCGCGAGCAGATACCGGCTACTGCGGCACCCGGAAACCCGTCAGCACTTCGCCCACGGGAAGATAAGTCAGAGGATGACTTTTGGAGAGGAGAGGTTTCATTCAGCCTTGCTGGTTAGCAAGTCTGTCCTTCAGAAACAGGACAAACGTGTGCCTGGGGTGACCGGGCACGTGCCGTGCGAGTAGGCAGCATGCAGAGCGGCCACACACGGGCACACCACCCCACGCTCTGCACACAGCCGCTGCTTGCACTTCCAGCTGCAGATCGGGGGGTTCATTAGCACGTACACGCACATGACATGACGTGCTCATCTGCACGGTGCCGCGTCTCCCCTTTCACAGGGGAAGGGAGGCCAGGGAAGGGCCCAGGCGAACGTGAGCACTGGGTTTCACTGGCTTAGGGCATCAGCGATCGGCTTCGACTTGAACTGGAGCGACGGACCCAGTGACACCAACAGCACAGACGACACTGAAGTCATTCCACAGACTCACATCCAACCCACTTAGAGCAATCACAACCTCATCTAGAAACACGCCGCCTCGGGGGCACCCACAGCCAGCCTGCCGATACTAAACGCTGTCCCAACAAAGCATATGTGACATTTGAAAACATTTAGAAAACAAACTACAAAAGCAGCCCTTTATCCCCTCCTCGTCTAGACGGCACACCAGCCTTTCCAAACTGCAAGTTGGCACCGGCGAAGCGCGTGACGCGGAGGGAGGGGGGAGGCGCTGGCCTGGCCCCCGGGGAGAGCGAGGAAAGGCAGGGGCTGCCCGCGGATGTGTTTACATTACCTCTGCTCACCCTGTGGACATCTTGTGCCGAAGCCGCGCTGGTGTGCGTGCTTTCATGTGTCACCACAACCGCCAGCGCCGCAAGTGACCTCACAGGACTGCGGCTGACACGCTTGCTGAGCAGCTGGAGGTGCGCAGGGGTGGGAGATACTGTTTCAGACAACTGGGGTCAGCAGCTTTGTCCGCAGGATGTTTCCACAGGCATCACGGGCTGAAATCTCTTGCTTATTTTTGTCTTCCAGGAAAGTGCCCATTTCTTTAGGTAAAATTGAGTCAAAAGTGTATTTCAAACAGCTAGCAGATATTTAGATTATGTATAAATTCATTTTAGTTTATACATACATAAATTCTTTTGGTTTCTCCAAAACGTTCCTCCCCACAGACACACAGAGGAAAAAGAAAAGCAATGCCCACCGCCCCACGGCGGTGACAGATGCTGCTGCTTCCCATCACCTCTGACAGCAACACTCAAGAGAGCTGATCACCTCTGGATCCGTTCGGCAGGAGTCAGATGAAACCGTGTCTCTTGTTGCTGCACAGTGCAGTCCTTTCTGGCAGCCAGCTACATATATACTGACTCTATTCCTGGAAATACATCCTATAATTGGAGGGCAGATGAGTTCAGAACCGAGGATAAAAAAGTCCATGTGGGACCAGCCTCATTCAGAGAATTCCTGCCCCATTTCACTTGATGGGAGGACACTAAAAACAAGCAGCAGTTCAATTCCTTTTTCTCCTGTATGGCCCTGTATTTCTTAATGCACACCTTGCTCCAAACGCAGGGGGACTCTTCCCATGTTCGACTTTTCCCTGGCACATCACTGTAGCAACCTTTGCAAACTTTCATTCCTCTTCACGAGCACTTTGCGGGATCGTTTCCATTGTACAGATGGGGAACGAAGACAGCAAGAACATGACGTCAAAGGCGTACAGTGACTTCGAATGCACAGTGTGAAACATTGAGGGATGATGTTTCCCAGAGTACTCGGACCTGTACACTAGGTATTCAGAGACACCACGTTGGAAAGAAGGTAACATGTGCTCCTGGAATCAACACTAGATCCTGATGCAAACATGCGAGGGTCGTCCAAATCTTCACGGATACCCTTAGGTTTGCTGGTGCTCAGTGAGGATCTGTGTGGTTGCAAGTTTAGTAATTTGCTCTCAGTGTTCTTAAACCTTCAGGTATCTAAGCTTGCCAACTAAAAATTAAGCTCAGCAGAGAAACATTTTTATATAGCTTGGGGTGGTTTTGTTTTATACACATCACTCACATTTGCTGCAGTCCCTCGAGGTTTTGAGCTAACAGCTGAGGCTCACAGCTGCTGGCGGTTCCAAACTTCTCACATGTGTTTATTCCTGTAACATCTCAGACGTGAGATCTGGTTTAAATTAAAAATTTAAACAACATTACTCTTCTCATTTGCTATCAATTATATCACTGCAAGGAAGCGCTGGGCTTCTCTAATCTGTCTGTGAATATTCTCCCAAACCAGCCCTCGCTCTTGCCATTTAGTTATTTGATCCCAGACAGACACGATGATGCATAGCTAAGGACAGCAAACCGCAGTGTAACCGAATTACACGAATTATACAGTATATACCTCTGATCACGTATGCTAATAGCAAGCCATCAAAGCCAGGGAAGCAAGCCTCCTTCTGCAAAGCTCATGCTGGCGTGTTCCAACGCTCGTGTAATTCACTTGGGGCTACAGCAGTCCGTAAAAGAAATCGTTGTGACTCCAGCCCCAAATCAACGCCGTGTTTAAAAACCTACTTGTGCGTTACAGGTTCAGCGTCACAGCATCCCTAAGTTTTCAACTAGTCAATAGGAATCAAGCTGAGTGACAAAATACTAAAAAACATGGCAGCAGTATATTTTTGTGCTAACCAGATTAAATAGGTATCACAGGAAAATTCTGACTGCAAGTTAAACACAGTAACTTCTTCCAGACTCTGAACGTGACAGAGAATGAGGGAAGGCTGCAGACACCTGGACAAACAGACCTCACGAAGCTGAATTACTGTTTCGGGAGCACTTGAAATCCAGAGATTGAAATGTACCGTTACGCATCTTTAGAGCTATTTCAAGATCCATTTCAAAGAAATACCACAGGACTACGGATGTAAATGAGATTAAGTCAAAGAAAAATCTGAATTAAATGTCAAGAAAAGAGGTTTGTGGACAACTTCTGCGTTCCCACAGAAACGTTCATGTCAGCTCTATGGGAGGAGCAGGAACAAGAAGAAACACGACATGGAAGAGCCCTCACGTCAGCACCTGCCAGGTACACGGAGCGACCAAAAAAAAAGGGGATTTTGGATGTCAGTTTTGAAAATTCTCTAGAAGTTCAGGTGGTTCAAACATCTCTTCTGTTTCCTCTGCTTGCAAAGGAAAACCCTGGAGCTGTGTCACAGGCAATGAAGCATCATTCCAGGGTGTGCCCGGGCGGCGTGCCATTGCCTTTACTGGGCAGCAGCACGTTCTGCTCATCAGCACGTAGCTAATTGCAGTCACGTGCCCAAAGCTTAACGTGGTTTAAAAAAAATAAAGAAAAGAAAAAGCAACATTCAGCCCACTACATGTGAAATTTGCTGATTCTTCCATTCTTAAAAAACACCCCAGCAGCTTTCTACAGGCTGAGCGAAATACGGACAGGTACTCCGGGCACTGCCAGTTGAGACTGACCATGGGCAGGGTAAGGGGCTACCCAAGGCGACTGCTTCAAAGACACTTCTGTGAGGAAGCTAGACGGGTTTTAGAGCGACTTTGATACGAGTTTAGGTTCGTCTATGGAGAAAAGTTACTGAATTAAAGAATGATGTGACTTAGAGAATAGTTGTTCCCGATTAACGTGCATGTTCTTTCCCCGCAAAGAGCCTACCTAGGGGGGAGTCATTGGAGAACATCGTTGCAGAGCAAGCGGCATAACACTGCTGGTCCGTACAGTAGTTGTAAAATTCTGAAATCCACTCACTAGCCTCAATACAAATCAGAATTTCTATGTTTGAACTCCACCACAACATCAGGAGGAACTGTAACACCAGAATTTAAAAGAAACCTGAAAGACAGAGGACATCGTGTCACAGCAGGGAGAGGAGGGCTCCACCTGTGATCTGTTCCTTCCCAGAGGAAGGCCCAGGTGGGAAGTTAAGATGGAGGGATACATCGGAGGAACTACAACAATAGATGAGAGGTGAGATAATCGGGAATTCCTTCCCCTCACAGGATAGCATTTGTTACATACATCTTGAGAAGAAAGCCAGTTGTTTCTTGTTATGAATAAGAAAATTTGAATAAATTTAACCAACAGTCCTACACATCTAGTGTGACAGTCCAAACCAGCAGTACGTTTCCAAACAGGCTCTAATCTCAGAAACAAGAAGACTTCTTGGTTTTGAAAAAGTAGACGCAGGTTTATTCAGGGTACAGCGCCCACAAACCACACACGTGCTTCATCTTGATTCACAGTTCCCACAACACTGAAATGCAAGGCTAGGAGGGTCACGCGTTTAATTTTTAAACAGAAACATTTTTCCTGCCAACTGGAAGCCCTGAACACCACACATGGGTCTTGAGAAGAGTTGGGTAAGGCTAAGGAGCAGGGAGGAAAAAACCAGGTGCTTGCAAATAAATGTCGCAGAGACGACGGGGGGTAGATACTGTAATCCCTGGATGCTTGGAAGCTCACATCACACCTGGCTCCTGTTAAGTATGTCATACTTAACACGACCTACAGTACTGTCGAAGAAGGAAGAGACAGTTCATGGGGAAACTCAAGAAGGCACGAAAGTGGTGTTTCAATGTTTTCCTTCCCTACCTCATTCTATCAGTGATGCTCATCAGCTAAGGAAAGAAGGAGTCATCGTTCCATACCTGAGCACTGAAACACTTCCTCATGCCTGGGATGCAAACAAATTCCCTCATATGCCCCCAGAAGAATAGTATGTAAATAAAGTTTGGCACAAAATACCTGGAAGACCCATTAGCTTTGGAGTAACTTCACTTTCCTGAGGGAAGAGACAGGAGCTTAAGAGGAGGGTGAAGCTGGAGGAAACCCAACTAATCTTACCACGCACTTCTCCGTTTCGTAAGGCATNGGGGGGGGATGACACACGACACACACACGGACACTAATCTGAGTGCTACAAGACAGACTTGTTTACAATACCGACCTGCTGGTAGAATCGGAGAGCTGGCCCATCTGTACCATCCTAACAACGATGCTCCTGAGAAAAAGGATGAATTGCCCCTTCCCCTCTCTCATCCACCGCTATGCACCCTGGTGCAGGCTGCAAATCAAAAAAAAAATCCTTCACAGCTCGGTGAGTGCTTATACCTAGGAGCATAAGGTGTGATTACCTTCAGTGCATCTCTCTGGGTTACACCTCACGTGCAGGCAGCACCCCTTTGGGTAGTGAGCGACAAGTTTTTTCTGGCCACTTGAGCAGAAATTTCCGAGGGACAGCACGGAGCGCATCACCATCCCTTCCTGAGCAGGAAGGGGAGCACAAGACACGCCTGACAGGCTCCCTCAGAGCTACCATGTGCATTTCACATGGAATAGTCAACAAAAAGGAAAGACAGTGGCTGAAGTAAGATGCTGAGGAGCCTGTAAGCGTACCTGGGAGCAGAAGCAGGTCAGCTCCATGGAGAGTAGATTGGGATCGGCAGTGCAGTGGTCACAGGGCAGCATTTCCCAAATTACATCGATCCACATCCTGCCCTCAAGTGATTTGATAAGTTGTGCTCTTCCTCCTCCCAACTGCAACTCAGCTGTTCCTGAGCTACGATCAGAGTAGTGCAGATCCCTCTTCCTTCTGCACGGAGCTTTTCCCACCGAGCTCTGTGTGCCTCCCCCACTGGGAAACGCTGCTGAAGGAAATACTGTGGGAATATGGGAATAAAGCAAGATACAGCCCCTAGGCAGACAGGCGGCTTTCCACAAACAGAACATGAGACAGCAAGGAGCAGATACACTGTGGGGGGTGGGAGGGAAGCATGCAACAAAAAGGGGAAAAGGCACAGAAGTAACACTACATTTGGACAGTGCAGTATTAATATCCTGAAGTTAAGAATTAAAGCAGTTCTAGGTGAAAACCCTTCTGTAGTAATTAATCCATTGAACTCTCTGTGGAATAGGAAGAAGAGATCAACAGGCTTGCCCCACGATAGGAAGAGAAAATCGCTTGCATGCTTATTTAAATCAAGGGTAGATTAATTAAGTGGACTTCAATTGATTACAAAATAGTTAAAAACAGAAGTTAGAAGAATCCTGAAGGTACCACGCAGCCAAGGAACCAAACAATGTTTAAGAAGCAGTAAGAGGCTGTTTGAAACGGACCGTACAGTGACTGTACAGCTAAACAGGAGAATCTCTGAGGACAGTGTGATGCAAGTCCCTGGCTATCTGACATACATGATTTTGAACAGGAGTTGAAAGGATACTGGAGTGGTCTATTTTTATAACAAAACAATCCTACATGTTGGCTTTCACAATCTGTCTGTGGTGAGCAAGAAGTTCTTCTCTCACTCCGCTGAGGCATCATTTGAGTTCTGTTTTTCATCCCTCAGCTTTTTGGCTCGGTTTTGCCATCCTCTCGGGTGCTGACAACCACATCCAGAGAGAAGATGTAGGGCCAACTGTATTGGTGCTCATCAGGCTGCATTTTATCAGTGGCCTGGCTGGTGTGTCCTGGCCACACACTTAAGGGTTAAACTCAGCATTAGGGGTCAGAAGGAAATCCCTTACTCCTGTCTGCAACTACCCCGCAATATTTTTTGAAAGAAGCTAATCGTTTCCATCACCCTTGCTTTCTCCCAAAGGAATATTACAGTTGCAGTTTTGGTCTCTCAAACTTAATTTGGTTACTGCTTGGCAAGACGTTGATCATGTGGTGGGAGTAGGAAGAATGGGGGTTCTGGGGACCCTGCTGAACTGGACATCCCTTGTAGACTAAACTGCAAGAACATGTGTGAAGGTGGGACATGACAGCACCTTTTACTCCTAACTTCCCATATGACCTAAGAAAATTATCACCTTTAAATGTCTTTAACAGTAGTATTAATTGGCAAACAGCTTTGTAGTAATTGGTGAGTAAAGATCTAAATGCTATAACCAAACAGCATGAGGAATACACAGCGTTCCCAATACCCCCCGAAACATACTGGCATCTATTTTACCATTCCAGCTTACATCCCAAGCTCAGTTTACTCAATATTCTGGTTCTGCCATTGGCAAATACCTTGATCCTTCAAAGGGAAGTGCCTTTCTCTGCCATTAATCCTCAAGACAAGCACGCAACACGCAGTGAAAAGATGCCGAGACTGAAACTTCAAAGCAGAGTTTCAGTGGGTACGTCCGTTCTACTCATTTCAACAGAAGCGTTCCTCAGAGTGCCGATCACAAAACTACCTCCACTTCCCTAAAAAAAAGTTTGTCTTTCTAGCACTACTTTACTTCCCCAAATCAAGAAATTAGAAAAGCCATCTCCTGAATTCTTCCCAATTCCTTGATTAACATCACAGGATCTCATCAAAATAACTTTTTAGAACTTGAACTGGATACAATCTAGCAGTTAATTTACTTTACTACCACATTAGATCTTCCTGAATTTGTTAGCCTGATGCAAGCTTTGCAAGCAGACAGGCTACCCCTACTTTTGCCACAACTTCTGATGTCATTTTGCATTTCTTTTTAAGACTAAATGTCTTCAAAAAATTTTTTATATTACCAGTTTTTAACATATCACTAATTTAATCTTCCAAAAGCATAGCATGCCACAGTACATATTTTCACAATCTTTTTCAAGTTACAAATTATTTTTTTCCTCTCCACTTTGAATTAAATCAAACTGAGACTGTCTAACCCCTTGAAAAATCAAGACTGCACACAGAAAAGTTCTTTCAACTCACACTGGAAAAAAAAAAAGAAAAAAAAAAAAGAAAAAGCTGTACAGAATGATGTCCCAAAATGATCAACCATGCTGAATTCAACCATTACAGCTCGGGTACTACGTAATACTATGCATATTACACTTGCTTCTTTTTTTCTTGTGATCTGCTGCAGGCCTACTCCAACGTAATTACCAGATAATCAGTGAATACAGACGTGTGGTAACTGTACAGTACTAACTGAAAAAGGTTACAAAGGTGATACTCAGAAGAGTGTAGACACTCCAGAGCATTATATTGAGCAGCATGTGTCTCTAGATGCATTTCCAGATGCACACCCTCCGTGTTCTCTTCCCTAATCCTCTCATTCATACAGCTATATGCATAAAAAACACAAAGACGCTGATTTACATAAAATTATCTCACTCCATTTTATTTAAGATTTTCTTCTCCAGTTAGTAAAAGAAAGATGTGTCTCTCTTTATACATATGTACAAGTTCAGTTATAAAAATAGACAGCACATTCAAAGAGAAAAAAAGGCTTGGCATTTGTCTGATTCCCTCTAAATATCATATATACATGTGAATAGGAGGGGAAGGGGGAAGTCTTCGTGAGTTAATTAAACACCACCTCCCCCTCAATTATCCCCTGCAAATCTGTTTAAAAATCAATCTAACTAAGCTCAGTTCTGCTATTTTCAGGTGTGCAAATTAGAGGCAGAGCCAACAGGAAGCACTCGCTCCACACTGAAGGACGCCAGGCAAAGGATTTGGGGTTGGAAAAAAATTATAATAATAAAAGTCATCTTCTGCTGTCACAGCCCAGACCTGCAACTCAACTCGCTTCTCTCTCAAGGGATGAAAGTGCCCCAGCAGAACAGCCTTTTAATTCAATGTGTCAGACAGAAGAACTGCCCCACACCTAAATCTCAGTGCAATGCAGACAACGCTTACAGCAAAGCAAGGGGCTATGGGGGAAGGGGGGTTGTGCATCGAGAACGGGGAAGGAGCAACCAGAGGACGAGAACACAGACGGGCACTGGCAGCACTGCCTTCCATCAGCCTCACGGGACACGGCTACCGGTACCCACACACCGCAGTGAACTCAACCAAGCTAGTACGTGTGATGAGCACAAAGATGAAGGGAAAACATACTGGAAGAACAGTCAATGGATGGCTGGGATATGAGACAACTTTTTTTTTTTCCCCCAGGACTTGCTGGAAGGGGGAATGGCACCGTTCTCTCTCTCGGGACTATTTTTCGTTGCTCCCCTTGCAGCACTGCAAGCTGCAGAACCATGCTCTGCTAGGGCACAGTGAGAGGAGCAGCAGCAAACTCTTCCTCAGCACTTCAGCTTTCCCTCTTCCTGACATTTGTACAAACAGAGCCTTACTTTGTTTCTAAGCTTTTAAGAGTTCTGCACACCTCAAAAGTGAGAGAAATCATTCTGAATGCAGTGAGCATTTGTGCTGATGAGAACTCTGAAATGCAAACCAAACCACTGGCTTGTGGTTTCTTCCACCGGGTGAAGCCAAGGCCGTGCTGCTGCTCTCGCTGGACCTGGCAGGGCTCTGCGGCTCTGAACCTGTTCCTGACAGATAGTGCTGAAAAACATCCATGCCCTGGAAACCGCCCGAGACACCTTCCTTTGCATCTCAAACCTTTAGAGAAGCCAGAGGCACCACGCTAGAAGAATCCAAGATATTTTTTGATCACACATCATCTTCAGCTTAGCCCCCAAATACCCCCGCACGTACACTGACCAGCCACCAGTACGGAAATGTCTTCTGACTCTACAGGATACTCCTGGTGTTCAGGTACTGATTTCATAGGATAAAACTAATGCTGTGTTCCACCTCAAGCTACTAGAGAGAATGTATATTGGTGTGACTTCACACACACACAGCTGCAGGATATTGCATGGAGTAGCTGGATGCTTTCTTGGGAATCTTTGTCAGGTATGTCAATAAAACACAAGCTGACACGCTCCCTGTTACCCCAGCCTCCCTTCCCTCCTTCTCGCAGTGTCTGCAAAGATAGTTTTTTGGAATACACATAATCAAAGTGCTCACATAAACCACCCACTCCCATTGTGCTTTGATTTCCTTTTCACACACGTGCTGGACAGCAACAAGGCATTTGTTTGCATGCCTTCAGCTGGCAGGGTGGTCTACTCTGAAAGCCAACGCAGTTCAGACAAGCTTTGGGGGTTCAAAATTACTACCGACCACCTGAGGTGTGGGCACCTTTGCTTTGCTTCCGAATTGGAGTTTCTGATATGAGACTGCTGGTCAGGTTTAAGCTTTTGGGGGTCCCACAAACACTGTTTCCTTTGCTCAAAGGGGAGCTCAAGGGAGAAGAGGCGCTTGAAGGTCCAAAATCTGCAAGTCCAGAAGGCCGAAGAATTGCTGTTTGTAGAGGGCTACTTGCAGACATTCCTAGCAACAGAAAAGAGAATCAAATTCCACGTAAGCATGTTATTCTACTTGTGGTTCTTCAACAACAAACAATATACTAACAATCAGGCCTAAGACCGCCCTGTATTCATGCTTTATGAGAGGTTAATGAAGAGGAATGTCCTTAAGATACATCTTGCAGTTCTACCCTGGGCCACCTTCAGCTGGTGTAAAGCTGAAGCTCCATCATCACCACTGTAGCAGATTTTGGAACCTGATGCTGTAACTTCAACGTGACAACTATGTAGGAAAGCCACAACCATACCCATGGGATAAACAACACTATCGGATTTGTCTGGACACCAAAATAAAAAACAAGAGAAAAAATATTTTGTATGAGATAACTCAAAGGGCAGGTGAAAATTCTGCAGGACTAGCCTCTCGAGGTCATCTGTGGTGAAATTGGCTATCCTCTCACACTGTTACCATGTCACGTTGTGTATTGCCTGGATCTCAGAATATAATGGACAAGCAATATCAACAGCACATCAGTTTTTATCTATTTTTTGGCAGGTTGTAAACAACAATCATCCAAACTCATGCGGTCGTTTCTGCTCTGGGTAGTCTGCTGCCTCCCCTTCCCCACGTACCTTTAGAGACATTGTACCCGTACGCTGCGTATGCCGCTGCCGAGGCTGCTGCCGCCCCTGCTTTGGCACCTGCCATTGCAGCTGCACTTCCCGCTATTGATTTCCGGCTTCTGCCTTTCCCAGTGCCGCCTTTTGATCCACTGCCTGAACCTTTAGGACGACCTCGACTTCGACCTGACTGGCCTCTGCCTGTGAGAGGTGTATCTTGCATTGAAACACCTGAACAAAAAAAAGTTAAACAATATCTGCTATAGTATTTCAGGTGAGTCACGAATACAGTATCACAACTACCTCCCATTTACATTAATACTGTTTCCATTAACTGATAACTTCTCATTTCCATTGATACAGACACTGTTAGTAAGCAGTGATTCCATGGAAAGAAATTATGTACACAAGACTTGACTCTTCATTAACCACATCTTATTAACTCCAACTACTTATTATGATTATCACGAATCCAATCCACAAATAGGTGGAGAATTCTAAGTTCTACCTCAGGATGAAGCATTTTCTTACTTGAAGATAGATATGAAGTTTCTTCCATTTGCTATCTCTCGCCAAGAGAGAAAGTCGTCAAGAACTATAGCTGTACTTTTTTCAGTGGAGAAAACTATCGTAGTTGCCATTTAAAACTACAGCTGCTCCAAACCCCATTGTAAGTAGACAACTGATTATTAGCTCAAAAGCAAATTGAAGGAAAAGCTTAGAGATTAATAGTTCTGTGGCTGTCTGTAATTCAGTAACATGCACATAATGGAAGCGAGCCCTCTGTAACACAGGAACAAAAGACAAAATCTTTAAGAGTAACTAATACAGAAAAGAAGAAAGTGTGGTGAATGACGGACTGTGAACATATCTCCTACCAAACCATAAGTAATTTCTCAATGAAAAGGCAATTTTTTCCCCAAATCTTGCAAACCATGCATATATTCTGGTTAAAATACAGAAAAGGTACCACCTAGCCGCAAAGTCAATGTTTAATAAACGTTAGTAGTAAGTCAAGGCAAGAGTACTGACCATTCATGGTGTCTGAAACTGAGCCAGTAATGGAAGCAGGAGAGTTTGTCGCCCTTGACTGAGGTGCTGATGAAGCTGGATCATCCACAATCACAAGCATATCACTGCTGCTCTCATCGGGAGGGATAGAGCCCATATGTAATTCACTGCTAATGGATATCTGAACAGGATGGAGAACAAAGCCATTAGCTTCTCAGGTTAGGAAAAGGAAAGGAACAAACACAGTAAGATCTTTAGAAGACAATCACAAGTAATTAATGGGTACTTGTTTTGTTCTCCCTCATTTTCTCTACGTGAGACTAGCAGCATGATCCACGATCTGCCTAATCACACCACACCCTCTATTTACATGCTGAGCAGCAGTAAAGACCTCCAGGAGCTACATAATTTCAACTAACGAAAACAGATGTGAAGTTAAGCAGCAGGAGACTAATGGTTTCAGCAGAGATTTAAGAACACTGCTGTTCAACTGTGCATCTTCAACTGCAAGAGAGAAAACGATAGGATTCTTGACCTACTACTACTGCTAATAAAAATCTTGGTCAATAAGGGAACAATACAACATAGGAATCTTAATCAACATGGTAGAGAACAAAATATATCTGCTGTCAAAAACAGTTTGCAATTCTTTATGAAAAGATGAAAAAAGACAAGATATCTGCCATGGAGAACTTACAATGAAATTCCAGAGGAAAAGAAACACAATCAGAATCAGAAGCAAAGGAGGAGCAGAGGAGGAGACGTACATGAGACTATCGAGGACTACTTACAAAGAAACTGAACATCAAAGAGCTGTTTGAAGGATACTGTTTGGTTCAGGAGTAGAGAGAGAGTATTCTTGCTATGGAAGGTATTGGTATAGAATAGAATAGAATAGAATAGTCTATATTCTATATTCTATAGAATAGAATAGTCTATATTCTATATTCTATAGAATAGAATATTCTATATTCTATATTCTATAGAATAGAATGGAATATTCTATATTCTATAGAATAGAATGGAATATTCTATATTCTATATTCTATAGAATAGAATGGAATATTCTATATTCTATAGAATAGAATATTCTATATTCTATATTCTATAGAATAGAATGGAATATTCAGAATTGCAAACTGTTTTTGACATGGTATGGTACAAGGCACACAGTTATAAATGTAAGCATGACAAAGGTAGGAAAAATGGAGAAGAAAGTAGGAAGAAATTAAGTGGGACTGCAGGCAGGAATGGAAAAATTTCAGGGGCTGAACTCACTGTAAAAAAAGGGAGGCAGAGAGCAAATGAAGAGGGGGGAATAATGGAATGTCAAACAGCTCATTAGCAGCTGTTATGTTTTCAATAAATTATTCTGATTTCCATGGTTGACCTTTAAGACATCTCACTTCCCCACATACTCAAAATTCTACCTAGCTACGATAACAGACAGCAAGAATCCTACAGGACGTAAGGCCACAATGGAAACAGTACACAGCTTAAAGCAGCAGTGGGTCTTACCTCACTGAAAGGGCTGGGCATGGCAGAGTCTACACTAATGAAGGAGTCGTCCCCATCAGCAGACAGGTTGGAGTTATCAGCTGAGGGAACAAATGGGATCACAAGGTTCATGCCCTCTTTCTTTCTCTTCCCATCTAATTCATCCTCCTTCTTCTTCTGAAATAAATAAAACAATACCAGGAATGAAAAAGACAATAAAACGGAAAAAAGGGAATAAGCAACCCAAACCCTCAACATCTAATGCAGTATTATAACTCAAGGAATGCCATGGCCAGAATTTCCCAAAACAAGTTTCTGAAGGACACAGTAACAGACCCTTAAAGCCTCCTTCTTTAGATTTCAGTAGTGTTTGGGGTTTTTTTTCTTCCTAAACCAGCTGGAGTGATGCAGAATTACTCTGACAGAATTACTTTGATTTCCGTTACCTTTGGGAGTGAGCTTGAAATTCTTTAACATTACACAAAATTCCAATTAATAAATGCAAAGCCTCCCTGTCTAAAAAAATTCAAATTTTCATGAACTAGTTTTAATGAACTTTTTTAAGCAAACTCACCTTCCCTTGCTCCACAGAAGCCACGTATCTATATGGGTTTTATCTGTGTTGTCTGTAGACTACTGGTGATCTACAGGGTTGTTTGGGTATGCAGTACTTCCTTATTTTACAAGTTTCTAGTGATATTAAAATACAGATAACTATGCATTACGTATTTTGTAATATCCCTCTCCTGTGTAAGGAAGTGCCACAGATTGATGTTGAGTGGCGAAGGGAAGGAGGCTTTACTCATGAGATTGCCTTTGCATAAAATGTATCCACCCCACATAACAGTGAGCCTGAAGCTCTTCCAGCTCCATCACTGACACCGGCAACCTCTTCCCATCAAAGTACCTTTTCAGCGTATTTTTCCCTTTTACGTTTACGTTCCTTCACACGATTTGTTTCTTCTTGCTGTCGCTTCTCTTCTTGACGCTGACGCACTGTTGGAAAAGAAATACAAAGTTGACACCACTGGAAAGGCATTTCATATCCTTCTGTGGTAAGAAATTCTAGTTCTAACAGAACTGTGAAGAAGTGTCAGCTGTATTAAAACTAAACCACATTGAAAACGCTACTGTATTACAACTATTTGTATCCAAATTACTAAAAAGTATTAGAGTGAAATTCTTTCAAGCAACATACAGCATTTTTACTAACACTTTACTAATACTTTTCTTGTCGTGACCTACATAATTCTTGTCAAAGCTTTGTCATTCAAGAACAATGTAATGATCCTGAATGAGTGCCAATAAAAACTTTATCACATCATCATGTCTCTCTTGCACAACGTCATCTTCCAGCTCAACAGTGATATGAAACCAGCTTGTACTAACAAGAGTTGGCAACACAGAAAGAGCCAGGAAACAGAAGTTGTTATCAGCAATACATGTGTTTGTAGAGATAAAAACATGGATTTAATAAGCAAATGAAGTGAAAGATGGGGAAAACACTGCAACGCATACATTTCTTTTCTAGTTCCTCATCATCCAGCAGAAGGCTGACCACCTCTTTTGGCTTCAAGGTGTCAGGTTTGAAATTGCCACCGGAAATCACCATTCGTTGGATCTAGAAGGGAAAAAAAAAACAAACCGCAAGAGAGGAAAAAAGGAAAAATTACTCAAAGCAGCCATAAACCATTCTCACTACCCTTTTCACTGAAAGCCAGTCAAAAAAAGATGCCAGCGCATCTGTGTAAGTCAGAATGGACTCAACTTCTCTATCAGACCAAAGTTAGTATCAAAATTTCATGAAAGATTTATTAAGAGTATAACTTAAGAGTATAAAATCAGTCAGTGTCTCAGTTTAAGCAACTCAACCTGTATTACTGCAACTATATTAAAAAAAAGACAGAAAAAAAAAGAGCTGTAACTTAGCAAAAGAGAACAAGCTTTAGCATAAGCAAATTTTGATGATTTGGATCACTAGCAAAAACAGTACACTATTTTTAGGTTGCTATCAGGTGACTCTAGTGCAGTATCCTAAAGAAAATGGATGAGTTTCAAGAAGGGACCTTGAATGCATTCAGCTGGAGATGCTTCAGTTGCTGCAACACAATGATCAGCATCTAATTACAACCAAAGCTAAGAGAAACCCCAAATACACAAAACATCTAAATGGTGTATACAGTATACCTACTGCTGTCAAAGAAAGTGAATCTGCTTATTTTTTTCTTGCGGATAAAGTGTCGTGAGGTTTAAAGTTTCTAACATGCTTACTGCTTGACGCTGCAGGACACTGAGCTCTTCTGGCAGCTTTCATCTGGCAGCCTTCATACCTCAAGTAATTTTCACTTGATTACCTTCCAAATTGCTTTTTTTTTAAAAAAAAATCAGCTTTGGTGTAACATGAGAGGAATCAGTAGCCCTGACACAGCAAAGACAGAAGCTCTAGTCTTAAAGAAGCCTGAGTAGTTTCATTGCATCATAAGAAATAGTTTTCATGAAGTCATAGTGTAAATACTTAGCCTCTTCCTAGTTTATACAATGCAGCTGTAATGCTGCTGTGTTAGGGACACAGATTTGTTTGTTTGAACAGACATTCCCTTTTGGCTTCTCTTCTGTCTCCCTGCAGATACTTTTTCTGTTTCTTTACTCATTTTGATACATATTTTCTGATACCGTTTCTGTAACTTCTTGTTCCAGATGATTTCTTTATTCCTACCTCGCTCTTTTCCTTAGCCCTTTGTAGGATGCGCTCCTCAATGGTGCCTTTACATATCAACCGGTACACAGTGACTTGCTTTGTTTGACCCAGCCTGTGTGCCCGGTCCATGGCTTGCTGGTCTACTGTTGGATTCCAATCACTGTCATAGAAAATTACCTGCAAAAGAACACCAGAACAGAAGGGATTAAGTAAAATCATACATTTAGAACACCTGGAGATTAAGCAAACAAAAATCCAATACACTGATGAAAATAAGAGTTCTGCTTCTATTTTCACCCCACAGAACTACCACCCCACTGCAGGGGTGTATAAACCCTAGCTTTACCCAGTCCTATGAAGTTTCTTGCACTGCAATTCAGATGAATTCAAACTAACTGACACTGTGAATGTTTCAATTTCCACAGAATGTATTTAGTATCTTCTTCAACAAATCTTCTTTGGAGGCACAAATTTCCTAAGTTTGTCACCACGCTATATCACTGTTATGTAATTAGTTATAGGCTAACCGCATCATGAACCCATTTGTGTTACTTAAGAAGAAAAAGCCCGTCCAATTAGAATTTTCACGTAAAAACTACCTACTCCTTTTTTTTTTTTTTCAAGCCTGGATAAAGTCTAGTCTAATCTAACACTTCTAGTGCTTTTACTACAAAAATCTGAAATGCCACATTACATTCATATTGCCCTATCATTCCAGCAGTACTTTATGCACAGTTAAGTATACAGAACAAAAACATTGGAAAATGTTTTAGAAGCAAAATAAAGTATTCAGAAAGTTACAGAAACACAGAACTAATAATGTCCAGGCAAGGGGCCTGCCTGTGTTTCCATCTGTTTTCTCCCTCTGTTGAAAGAACTTCAATCAGGAGAATTTTTTCACCCTGAAAATCCTACAGGTACTTGCTTTCTTCTGATTTCTTCTAAGTGACAGAAAGGTATGATGGGGTATTTAAAAAAAACCCAAGCAAAATTATGTCATATTTTTGATTCAGAGATCTTTGGTTTTGTGTGGCTAAGGATTACAGTCTGTCTTGGGGTCAAATCTGCATCCACACAAGGTATTGGGTTTGAAGCACAAAAATAGCAGTTATTGAAGAGATAAATAGTTCATGGAGGTCAGTACTCCTTCCCCCAGTGATTGCTGGCAGCTGCTCCAGTGGGCAAATCTTTGCAAATCACCTAACTGGGAAGCTTTTACACCTTGGGTGAGTAGGGGGAAGCAATTTATCCTTCCTGACTAGCTGATATTCAACTCCAAATGACTTTGTACTTTTAGAGGCACTGCTTCATTCTTCTGTGCACAGAAAAAGGGTAACCAGTAACTCTTCCACTGGTTCCTTTGCTGCTGAACCTTAAGAGCAAACAGTCACACACGGAACAGCGTCCACTGTATGAAAGTGTTGTTTGCATCTGTACAGCTCTTCAGTCATCCAACTCCTTTCTAGACTCTGGTACTAAAGTATGCGAGGAGAAGGAAGGTATTTCCAACCGCAACAAGAAATGTGTACCAAGTGTCCAATATTCTACAACTTTATTATCAAGATAATACTATATCGTGAATATACGCAAAGTAAACAGCGTCATTCAATTTCATCATGTGAATGGTAGTACTAAAAATATTGATCAGCATGGCTAAAATGGTGCCAACTTTCACATAGAAAAATTTTTCCATTTTGAGGCTGGGAGACAGGAGATGAGCAGCTTAGGAAAAACGGTGGTTGGAGGCATATGAAGCAGGAAAAGCAAAGAAATATTTATATGGAAAACTAAGCATCAGTAAGCCGATTTTTATTCTGTATTATTTACCAAACTTTACCTACCGTATCTGCAGCTGTAAGGTTAATGCCCAAGCCTCCAGCTCTTGTGCTTAACAGGAATACAAAAATATCATTCCTGTAGAGGAAAGATATTAAAAACTCCTTATTTTGTGCACAATGAACAAGGAACAACCACAGGACCAAATTTTTTGAAGCATATAAAGTGATCAGGGTAATTTTTATTACTTGAACACTTCAGAACATTTTGTGCTGTTCATAGTCATGCTGTGCATGGCCCCACACACGAATGAATGAGAGAAGTTAATCTACAAATCAGGACTGTCAGAATACAGAAACATCCAGTTTGCAAAAGCAGCTTATTAATCTCTATCAAAACAAACCAGGGCTTGTTTATCTTGCCCACACTGGGAATAAATATTTCATATGGACAACAAAAAATTTATTGTTTCACAGAACTGATCAATGTTAAAAAAAAATCTTGCCTTAACAATGCTCTGTTGACAAAGAAAGAAAAATAAATGTTGAAACTGTGTAGATGCAAGTTTTGTTCTACATTTGGTGCTTTGAGCAGAACAAACAACTCCTGGGGGAAAAAAAAAATCTTAATGTAACAGCAAGCTGGCAAATATAGAGGTACATTAGAAAATGACAAGGGTCCACTGGCACAAACAGAAGTCCTTTGGTCTAAGAATTTCTCAACTCTAGTCCTAATTGTGTTGCTGATTCAAATTAAGAGTTCTAATCTCTTTTGTCCACTTTTCTAACCTGTAAAATGAGGATAAATTGACGCATATCAAGACAGTCATATAACAGTTCAATTGTGATTGACCATAAAATGTTTCAAGGATGATAGCATTAATGATCAGATACTGCACAAAAGCACGTCTCGTTCATTTCGTTCTAACATAAGTTCTTTGAAACACACTGTCTCTGAGTGAGCTCCGTTACTACTGCACACACGCTGTACTTCCCACTTTGGAGCATTTTCAGTTTGCACTAACCGTTTTACACTTCTTGGGGTTCCTCAGACAGCATGAAAGTCAATGACAAACCAGTTGCCTTTGGTGAACGTGGCCCTCCAGACAGAAGGCTCTAGTAGAATATGGATTGTCATTCCACAACACACTTCAGGAAAGCCAACTCTGAACACCTCCTGGGGAGATCAACAAGCCCTAATGCAGTCACACTAGCCCAAGGGTTAGACTTGCTGGCACCAGATTTAGGATGCTGGCTGCTAAGGGAGGGATGAGGCATCCCACTACCTGACCTGGAATAATCCTCTAAGCCTATTAATCCTTTACATAACTGTGAAAGGTGTGGCACACTATACAAGTACCTGTAACAGCACATCAAGCCCTAGCTAGTCAGAGGAGTCAGACACAATGGACAACCGTTGTCAACACTCAAAGGCAGTTCTAACACTGCGCACACAGAAGTTCTAACACTACCACACACTTGGTCTGTATGTAGGATGACCAAGTACTGATGAAACCTCAAACGGTAACAGCAAAATCAGGCTGTGAGCTTTACTAGAGCCACTGCGGGGTCAGCAGTATTTAAGTGTTTAACACCATATGGATTTGTGAACAGGCTGATGCAAACAAAGCAGGCAGTACCAGTAAGGACTCCAAAGAGGTTGACATACTGTACTTTGACAGTAAGAGAGCAAGGTCCTCTGCTTAAGAGACCACTCTGCAATGCCACATGGTTTTGGGACCACACTGTCTGTACACTAGGGCATGCAAAATGAGTTAAGCACCAGAAACTCTTGCTGAATGACCATCATGGGACGTTTCCTTCTTGACTATATGTCGGCAGTCTGTCCTTCGAAGTCCACTCAACAAATCTAAAGGGTCTTTCTCGCCCTTCCTGGAGGAAGTGTGGGTATATGGCATGCAACAGCTAGTACATATTGCACACATATGCTAGTACAACGCAACAAATGTAAAAGTCTAAGAGTTTTGAAATCTATATCCTTGAAGGTCAAGTGGAACTATTTTCTCAGGACTCAAACTGCAAGACATTCACAAGTACCTGGTAAGGCTGTATCAAGAAAACCAGACTCTGGTTTTTGGCAGTCCAAAATCTAAGAGTACAAAAATCTATCCAAGCTGTGGGCAGCTGGGAGGAACTGAAGCCAAGCTGTCAATCTCTAGACTTTATCCAGCAGGTACAAAGCCAAAGGAGTCAGCAGGTGCCTGTTGGCAATGTAGATAATCCTTGGCCAGGAAATCTTGTCACTCTCGGAACAATAGTGGAACGTGCATATATGCAGTGACTTGAACATCCAGCTGTGAAATACTTCTGGAAACACGGTATGGAAAGGAAAGAAAGTGGACAGTGCCACAGACTACAGGAACAAATTATCGTTCCATAGCTATGTATTTTCAGCACCCTGCAAGGATATCCTGCAGGATAGTTTAGTCTCAGTCAGACTTTTTTTCTGGAAATATTTCTCATAAGTAAATCATGTATAAGAGGAACTCAACTAACACTTTAATAGGAATTCTTGTTTAGACTGGCTGACCTATATCTCAAAGGGATTTCCTGCTGAAATGATTATTTTTCTTCAGTTGTTCTACTCATTAATAAAACCAAATTCTGCTCATTAATAAAACCAAATTTCTTCACTTCTTTTGGTTAAAGGACCTTAGAGGAAAAAGAGTCAGGAGGACCTCATAACCTGCAAGAAACCTGTTTCTGACACCTGGAAACGGGAAGAAAGGTACTACATGGTCCTCTCATTTACTTCAGGTATTTGGCACACATTCTTCTCAAGTTTTATTGCTCTGAGGAGTTCACTAGAAGATTCATCATTGAAACACAGTCCTTCAGGTCTTTAAGCCTCATGAATCAGTGGCCTGAAAGACTGTATATGACTCCCCCTCCTATCTTCAGCTATGATACCTTGAGACCGCTAACCCAAGGACTATAGTCTAGAATGCTGCTTTCACCCTGCAATAAACAACAATCTATGAACCTAACTCATCTGGAAAAGAAAAGCGTCCTTCTTACAAGCTCATATCAACATCCAGGAAGGGTAACCTTACTGTGAAATACCATACCAAAGTGACGTCCTAACAAGACGTATCTCACAGTTAAAAGGAAATTTAGTAACTATAAATACAATTGTTAAATGCACCCTAGTGGAGACAAACGTCTACTAAATTATTTTAACTTATAAATTGATTACATACTCTTCTTTCCTGATGTGCTCATAAAAATTGCAAGAATCCATTTTGGTTTACTAACTGAAAAGATTTAGCCTGTCTTACTATCTAATAATATCCCCATTTTATCTCTTGTATACAAGGTTTCTTAATAAAAAAAATGCTTAAACGGTTTTGCAGAAATGTTCTGCAGAAAACTAGGTCACTTTCAAAGCTCTAGCATATGCAAGATTCTCAGTCTCATCTTCACAGTGTCAATAGTCAGAGCATATAATAACCCACAAACATTTACTGCCTCTCTACTGCACTTCTTTACAGGCAATAGTATATTTGGAATGGCAGAAAGGACAATAGGTGGATACAGTAAAATCGCTCTCAATACTGTTTCACAGATGACAAATTCCTGAATACAACTGGGTTCAATGTATCAATACCAGTGATTCCTGGTCAGCAAACCACCTAGAAACTGTTTCAGATAAATGATGTCCATTTCTTATGAGGAAAGATAATTTAAGCGCAAATTTTATTTATTTCCATTACATCTTTTGCAAACTCCCCACATACACACAATTTAGCAGAGAAAAACCTTGTAAAATACATTACCTGTTCTGAAAATCTGCTACCATGTCCCTTCGTTCAGAAATCTTTGAAGAACCATCCAATCTCATGTAAGTATGTTTCCTATAAACCATGTATTCCTGCAAAGAACACACACCAGAAAAACGTAGTTGCTCTTGAAACTGTTCAGTTTGACTCTCCCAGAAAAAATAATAAAACCGGAGTTACCACTTACAAAAAAGCCCCCACAGAAACTCTAAATGTCATCAACAAATATACTATAAGCAGTCTTATTTAAGCAATACTTTATAATAATAGAAATTTAGAAATTAAAGCTACTCAATCATATGTCAGTTTTTGCATTTCCCGTAAGAGATAAATGACAATATCAGTTTAGAGTTGGGGGTGCATTTTCTGTGCTGCAGGCAATGTTATGGTACATATCTTTTTCTATAAATAAATAGGTACATAAAATCACTAAAATAGGAAGCTTGTTTTCATAAAGTCTAAATTTTTACTAAATCCTGAGCTTTCACTGTGTAAACGAACCTTTCCTAACAAACCAACTGTATCTGCTCCCCATCAATTTTAAACCATTTGACTAGAGGTTTTAAAAACTCGGTACCATACACTAATGTCTGTTCATGCTTTATCTCACTAGTAAAGATCCTGCGAATCTCACTGCATACAAGAACACTTTGAACGTTACACTGGTGTGTCAGCCCACAGCTCACGCCAAGCAGCAGAGCTGAAACCATTGCCTGGGACACAATTCCAAATGGCATCAACCAGGAATGCCGTAGGAAAAGGCTTTTTCCAATGAGAGACATTTTTCATGTTCTAGGGTACTAAGCATTTTCTGACTATCAATAAAATTTGAATTACACAGAAAGCTCTTCAGGCTACACAGATATCCTTACTGAGTTTCTTTGGAAAGATACCCTCTGATATTTTAACAGTGTGATCCTTGGCCGATGAGCTGCAACTCCTATTGGTTACATTCGTTAGATTTAACCCTAGTGGTGCATGTGTCTTCTTGAGATGCTGTGACTGCAAATGAAGACAGAAAGGAAACAGATGGTGCTTTCGCAACAAGAACTATTGGATTCATCTTGCTCCAAGCCTCAGTGTTCAGCAGATACAGAACCGATGTGCTGTGAGAAGACATGGCAGTGCTTGCAGTCTAATAAACCTTCTGACAGTACCATGCTCAGTTCTCCTTCTCACCTATTCTTCAGGGCTCCTGTTTCTTTTTTGTTCTGCTTCACTACTGCAGAAAAGGTGAAAGAGCTGCCATACTATAAGGAACCTGGGAAAAAGACTCCTGTACTGGCCAAAGTATGGCAGATAAAACAGAAAAATAGGTAAATAAAATAAACAATGTGGAAAAGGACAAAGTCACACCTGCAAAGTCACACCTGGTCTACCGCCACAAAATAGAGCTCATGGCTAGTACGATTTCTGGAGTACAACAATAGAAGTTTAAACCAGAGAACAGCTACTTCATCACATGGACACTCAAGCTCTAATTTACTATTGATTTATTCAATTTCTATAACAGGTTTCTGTCACCAACTAACACCAGAGATATACAGTTGTCAATTAGGCACTCTATGACCTTTCTCCAGATTTGATCAGTCCTTTTCCTATTACCACAAGGATCTTTTCCTTCCTTTTCTTTGTTACCCTATTTGCCTTTACGATGATTCAACCTTTCAGTATCTTGATTTAGTCTTCCCTCATCTCACAACTAACCATCTCTTCATTACTGTCTTCTAAACAAACCTCAGTACAAACAGCAAACAACTTCATCAGGTGCATTTATCCTTACCCCAGACGGTAGCCATTTTCACTAAGGCACAAATTAGTAAAGAATAAGCTATTCTACACCTCTAATACTGGCATTCGTGGGTTGTACAAACTCCCACAACTCCCCCAAACCCCTACTCCACAAACTAGCTTAGTACATTAGCCTTTAGCTAATCATCTATTCACCACTCTGCCTAACAGGTTCTGGTCTGCCTCCATCCACTGTCCTTTCATCAAGAAGGATACTTCACAGTAATGTAACAGCACTCACATGAAACACCTTTTTTTGTGAACTGTTTTTATCCAATAATTTTCCAATAATAATATAGTATACTTTCAATTAAAACAAAGAAAAAAAATTGCAACTTATACTACACTTGTCAGCAGTTTAGTGCTTTGAACACTTGCAGAAATTAAGCTTTTAGCTTAAGAAAAAAAAAAAAGAAAAAAAGAGAGCACTCTGATGAAAAAAATATATTTACATAGTAATATACCTGGTCTCTGCTGCAATTACAGAAGGTACTTGAGGGACTGTTCGTTTTTCTAGTTCCCAAAAAGAGCGATGGGGTGGGGGAAGCCTCATGGGGAGGTTTTAATCTCATAGAAACACACATACTAGACCTGCTTGAAATAACTACCTGCCAATCTTGTTTAGTGGAAGGGGTCACCTAGTCACCAGAAGTAGCAATCTAGGAAAAAATAATGAAAACGTCCCTGGCAACAGAGACCTCTACAGGAAACACATGACACCCAAGTATGGTAAGAATGCAGTGCTGTTAAAGTCAGTGCTCTTCTGGGCTTTGGCGGCGATACTTTCTCAAAAACTATAAAATGTTTTCCCTTCATGTTAATTCATAGTTCAAATTGAGCACTCTCGCGTTTTAACACAGCTAATAAACTTTTGGTAGAATATAACTAAGACATTTTATTTCACGCAGAATAATTTGACCCCTCATCACACAAATCCAATGTGATTCCCACAGAAATTAGGGACAATTACTCTTCCATACAGGAGAACGCAATCATATTGAGAAAACCAAACACGATAATCTTAAAAGGTATGAAATACAGATCTGCATGTAATAACAGCACTAAAATTATACTTTATCTCTTTCTGTTGAAAGAAAGTAATTTTCGTCTTTGTGTTTACATCTGTCATTTTATAACGGCTGAAATAAGCTGCAGTTCTTCAGCTGAAGCTAACAAACCAACCTGGTTTTATTACTTTGCAACCAATGTGTTTTGTGCTCTCTGCCCTGCATCGATTAGCTTAGTACGATGGCACAGCAGTTAGGCTGACACAGTCAAAATACTGTTAAAAGAAATAGGACTTTCTTTTTTTACGTTCTTTCATATTCAAGTGAGCAGAGGGGATGTACTTTGATATCTCTGGTCATTAAAAAAACCAAAGTACCTACTGCTACACAACTTTTGCAAGGATTTCCTTACAAACTGAGTCCTTACTTGGTTTTTAGCTTGCTTAAGTCCAGCTTCTGTTAACATGGGTGCAGAGAAGGAAAAACAGATAACTAGGTAGGTGGTTACTTTGGGTAATAAAACCCAACAAGTAAAGTTGAGCAGTTAGGAGATGGAATAGCAAAATGGTGTGCTCCCAAGCATTTAAAATGGAATGCTAATAAAAAAGACACGCTAACCACTCAGCTTTAGGAACTTCATGGTGTAATGCAGGGTGTCAACAAACCTGCACCATGTCCAATGTTTGCCAAAAAAGAGGCACAGGAAGCAATGCTGGGCAAAGAGCCAAGATACAGAATTGCAACCATGCAAGTTCTGTCTTTCCTTATAGCAGCAAAAACAAAATTCAGTTTGTGATTTGCTGCTGAACTACTAACTGCTGACCTTAAAATGCACTCCTGCCCATAGAGGACTCATGGTTTAGGCCACTATTGATTCAGGCTTCTCACTTTTTTTTCTTCACTTATTGTGGAGAAGACAGCATCCCATGTCAAACACTGCTGAGGGAGCCCATGTACACCTACGATTCATGGCTGAAGGACCACAGGATCTTGACGTTTTTGCAGTACTGAAATTATACTGCCAAATGCAAACATTTTCCCACCTATTACATATTCACAATCAGAAAACTTTATCAGGATTGCCTAGCATACTAACCACATTAAGTCTCCTATTTTCTTACTCAGAATTAGATAGTCACACAAGTTATCACTACTAATCCTTCACTGGTAGGGGGCAGAGCCATTGTGACACAAGATACTCCTTTTTTTCAGATCCAGTTGAAAACTCAAACATCGCTGTCTTCAACAGAGGCAGCCCAGAGAAGTAAAAGTATTTCTTTCTAAACAAGTTAAATATTACCAATAAGAAACCAAATCAATAGTTCTCCTACTAGTGTCTCTTCAGACTAGCTCTTCGGTGGCACGGTTGCTAATCAAATATTGATTTTTATTTTATTTTTTTTTTCTTCTGAGGCAGACTAACTGTATTTAACTAATGAGTAATGACTCAATTCCTGATTTCTGTCCTACTGTATATGCCAGATAACCTCTTGTTATTAATGTCTACCAAACTTCTGCAAAGGAATAAGATGAAAGAGTAAAGGTCTGTGATACTAGAAGCAACATAAACAATGTACAATTAATCACTGTTCTCCCTGTTCCTTTCAATGAAAGGACACTTGGGCATCTAATGAAAGTAGAAGGAGAAGTTCAAAACCAGCAAAGCCCTTGCCACAGGGCAGTGCAAATGACAAAAATTTGCACAGACTCAAGATGCAACCAAACAATTTCACGGAAGCAGAATCCATTTAGGATGAGTGAACATACAGAAGGCACATCTGGCGCCGAAAGCTCTTAAGCTGCAAACTGCTGGACACTGAGAGACTTATTGTGAAGTGTCGCTATTCTTGTACATTTTCCCCATACCATCTGTTGTTGTACGCTAGTGGAAGCACGACACTAGGCTGGATGAATTTTGTATGGCAGCTCTTACATTCTCCTATCAACACATCTACTGGGTATCCTTCAGTATAATAATTTTACGTCAGGTCTGTTGCATCCAAATTATAGTATTTTCTCCAAAACACTGTTGCTGCATCTGCGTCTTCAGAATCTGTCTTCTGTAGGCTATAGTTCTCCTACCTCCAGTAAGTCAATCATCCGCGTCATCTGGGAGTAGATGAGAACTCTGTGTCCTTGAGATTTCAGCCGAGTCAACAGAAGATCAAGAGCATGAAGTTTTCCACTGTCAGTGATCAGACTCTCTTTGTCTAAAAAAAAATGGAAGAAAAGCAGGTAACTAATAACGCCAAAACAGCTACATGCAACAAGTAAACTTTTCAGTTAAGTTTTAATAGCACTTCACAGTATTATAAACCCTAACGTAATGAGTTGTGATGGAAGAAACTGCAACATTCCTTCTGGCTGACACTTGCAATCACACTGCTGAAAATAACTTTTGTTTGCTGGGACAAGAGTATATGAATATACTCACTTGGCAAAATCTCATCACAAACCGATCTCGTCACAAGTATGGACTCAATCCTTTTTGGACAGCCATTTCCCTCATCTAAGGATTCATCCTGACCAGATCAACAACAACAATATGCCTTGACAATTGACATTTTTCTCCACTTCACATGTTAAAATGCTGTCCTTTGGAGATTTGCTACTTGCTGCTGGGCTTCAGATTTATCCTCCACAGATCTAGTTTCAAGATTGAATCTCTCACCAATATGGAAAGCGAACAACAGTTCTCTAGGTCACTGTAAAATAACAGCCCCTTCACAGCACTGCTGTAACTCATCTCCTTCCCTGCCCTTCGCTTTTGAGGTTGTTTTGGGGTTTGGTTTGGGGGGTGTGTGTGTCGGAGTTTTTTGGGTTTTTTTGTTGTTTAAGAAATGTTTCCAGATGGCAATCTTTTAAGTCACTTCAGATTTTATACTTCATGTACTCTCTATTTCAGCACTGCTCATGAAGTATTTTTCAGGAAGGAGATCTTCCTGTTTGTACATTCTGTACATAAACTTCAGTAAACAATACATTGCTGTTGAAAGAGGATGAAGAAAAATTTTCTTCCAAAAAAATTATCTGCTGGAAAGGCCGCTGATGATTCTTTATTCTTTCGGATGTCTGAATTTAGGTTTACAGCCAAAACGGAAAGTTGACAACTGCAGATGGTGCAGGCTAGTACAGAACCCAAATATTTTCAACATGTCTAGCAGGTACCATTATCTAACGTCTAGTAGGTAACACTTCTGCACACCACTTATTGCACAGAATGAATTAAGAAGAAAATGCAGCTTTCTGTAAGGCAGTTAATTGTCTTGCACAATATTCTTTTTTTTAAAAAGGTATATACAAAAATTAATTCATCTGAGCACTATGCATTTTAATACAGCTAAACGTAAATTCATACTAGTGGAACACAGTGTACAAAACAGCACTCCTAAGATGATCTTATGAGCAACACAGGCAACATGAATGCCCAGGTGCAGTGATGTGGCACAGAGGACAAAGTTTGATCCTTGCACATACAACCTAGGGGCTGCTGAGAAGAAGTAGAAATGTCGCTGCTGTTCTACACTTAATTCAAAAGACCATTTTGAAATAACATGCCTAGGGTTAGTACGCCTTTCAGAAAGGTTGTAAAAAACAGAAAGAGTTCAGAAAAAATCTCCAAGATTTCTGTGTGTTAAAAGGCTTTTCCTGCAGTAGGGAGGAAAACTTGATCCATTTCAATTTTTCAAAGAGCAATTGGCACTACTCAGGGTTCTTTTCGACAAAGATTTTTAACAGCAGAAGAGAGCTTTATACTAGCAGAGAAAGGCACAATATCCAGCGACTTTTTTAAATTGTAAAAACAGGGCATGCTTCCCTCTCATCCTTCCAATAGCGAGAAAAAAACTAGTGAGCAATACTTTTATCCAGAAACATGGTGAATTCTTCATCACTTTAATATTTCAGTCAAGATTTCTTTCAAAAATATCCTTTAGCTTAAATATAAATAATGGACTTGATGCTGGAATTAGTGGGATCTATATCAAGACACCAGAAGATACATCCAACACTCCTGTGTTCTGAAATTCAAAATATTACGAGCTGTCAATATCACTGAAATTTATCAGCCTTTCTGTTTGCACTATCAGGCAATGCTGCGAACACTCTCTCCTTTGCTGAGACCCATGCTTCTGCAATTCACTAGCTAAGAATCCAAGACAAGAGAGCTCTCCCCTTTCTTGCTTGTGTGCCTATCTAGACAGTCACCGTTTCTCTCCACTTTGCTCTCCCTGTTGATGGTGATCTGGTTGCTTTGCCAGGACCAAGTGCCACATCATTCCTTGAATCATTAGCAACTACCTGAGGGAATTGGTCCACTACAGTGAAGCAGAGGAGATGTTGTGGGGAAAACTGAAGATGGCAGCTCAGGTTGTTCTAGGTGCAACATAATGTATAACGAACAGACCTCTGTCTCAATTACAAACAAACAGTTAATAGTTTCCTGCATTCTTGTAAGGAAAACCAAACTTTGAACTCAGGCAATTAAGTAAAAATGGAAATGACTTACAGTTACTTGGTTTTAAAATACATCTATTAAAGTCAAAAACTCTGCATAGTAGCAATGTTTACTCTACACAAAATGTTTTTATTTCCTTTAAATCCATACAGCCGTGAGGTTCTGCTTTTACTCTAATTGGTCAGCTGGCTATTTCAGAATGACCTGAGTGAAGCAACATGAAAAGTCCAGATATACATGACAGACTAATATGATTATTAACCAAAAGCCACCTGATTGGAAGGAAACAGAGAACAAACAGGGTCTGTTGAGAAGTCAAGTCTTGACTGGCTCAGATTAATGTATCAGCAAGTTTCCAAAAGCAAAATGCTACTGTGTTTCTCACACAGGCATGAATAGGTAGAATTGAGTTTTGGTAACTGGAAATGATGCGTGTCCTTTGCTGCTGGCTCCTTAGGTCTCCATTGTGTAAGTTACTATTTTTACATAGCAATAAAATGCAAATTACAAGTATTTTGCAGATGGTCTTACAGTCTGAAGTTAGCAACTTGTGAACAGTTCATAATTTGTCTAATACCTCAGCACCAGAGGTATGCACTGGTGAGAAAGTGTTGTGTTTTTTTTTTAGGAAAGGAAAACATCTAACAAAAAAAGATTTATCATGTCTGGAAGAAAAAACCATTTGACTTTAACCTGGCATCTTTAAGCGTGCGATCTTGATACCATTGTGTTTTCCAAGACGAAATGTTTTTGCATGCCTAAAGCCTGCCACCTAGTGCTTCAAAGGACAAATTATGGAAAGTGAAAACAGAAAATTTACTTCTTTATTCATGTCATTTTCAGAAAACACAACTATTCAAAAGAGAAAAAAAAAGTCTTCCACTTCTACTCCCACTTCTAGTTTCCCTCACTTTTATTTCTCATTCCATTTTACCTTGGGGAAAGAAAGAGGCAGTTTGCTTCATTTTTAAATGGGTTTTCCAAAATTTGCGATTCTGTATTTTCCATTTTTAATGGTCCGTGAAAACTTCCAATGACAATGTCTTTGAATTTTTTGAATTTTTTTTTTTTAACAGCATCAAAGGAACTTTTAACATTTTCAGCCAATGAGGAGATAGAAGTCCTGGACTGCACATCAAAGAACTCTCTCTAGGACACAATTTTTGGCTTATTCAGCACTGTATGAAATAAACATGAAAAAAAAAAGAAGCACACCAAATAGAAAGTAACTGTAAAATCATATTGTATAACTTTCAACCTAAAAAAAAAAAAAAGGTCCCTGCCTCCAGGCATGCAGGGATATGGACATAAATTATCCAGAAGGGGATACAGTGGGATCCTATGTCCTGGGAAGAATAGTTACAAATGATTATGACTCAAAATAACCCCAGTCAGGAGCTCTGGCCGATGGCTGTAGCTGGGCTCACCACTCTCTAGAGAATGAGAAAAAGTGCCTCTGGACATGCAAAAAGCAGAGGAAAGAGAGATAAAGTCTGGGTTCCAGTTGACACCCCTGGTTCCCCTCCCGACAGTCTGCACGGCACAATGGGGTCAGTGAGGAGCTAGCTGGCTCTCACAGTAAACAGCCAGCGAGGCCGGTGCTTTTTATCGATGCTAAAAGGACTCAGACACTTCCTGCCATTTAATCCAGGACCATTTTTCTTTCAAAGAACAGGAAAAGCCTCAAGAGATTCCCACAGTGATCGCAGCTGAGCCTGCTGCCAGGGTGCTGGGAACACCGAGTCTGGGAGAGGATAGATCGGGGTTAGGAGAGAGAGGTATCCCCTTTTCTTCTTGTCACCTATTTACCGCAGACCTTCACAGCTACCGTTCCATTTGACACTTGCTAGACTTTAGCCTTGTAAATGGCTCCTTCAGCGCAGAAGTCACTTTCTGCAACGCAGTGTGCCTGCCCTTGCACGTATAAACACAGCTGTCCTGTTGTGGTATGTGCCCTCTCAGAGTTTAGGCTTGAATGCTACTTTCCACCTAATTGAAACACAGCTGTATGACACTATTTTTTTTTTTAATCCCCTTTTAGCTCCAGCACCTCCTAATAGAAGCCAGCTTTACTACCACACTCACCCCAACCACCTTTTCAACCAAATTCTTTGCTGTGCTTTAACAACAATTTGTCTAACCTTGGACCTATATTCACTCAATTATGTAAGCTTCTTGTAGCCCTACTATATTCCTCTTACAAATTTTTGCTGATGACAAAGTCTTCAGCTTAAAAAAAAAGTCTTTTCAAGAGAATGCAGCCCTCTCTCTATTCTACAATGGCTACTTTTCTTTAGCCATTTCTCTAGCCATGCCTTTTACTATAATTAATCCCTTCACTATTTCCCTCCTTTCTGCTACAGCAATTAATTTTCTGTTTCCAAGTAATTCATTAACAATTCAATGAATTCCTGAAGAATCTATACAATCATCAACTGTCACCGAACATTAATCTAGTGCAAGCTCATGAAAAATTATTTCTCCATTACACAGGTACAAACATGTATGTGCTTCAAATGACTTCAAGTACTTATGAGGTACCTTCTTAAACCGGATTGTAGCAAGCAAAAGGCCATTTTCCTTTTACTGTACTAACTTCCCCTGCCAAACATCCTTGACCCAAAAGGGTCTGGGAATAAGTTAGCATCTGGCAGTGTAAGCTGTTTTTCCTCTTGGCTATCTCTCAGATCTCTAGTACTTTCTGCAGAACTCTGCTCACTGCTCAGGACCATCTTCCAACAACTAGAGTGTATCCGGCCCATGAAAGTCACTGCGGTATTGACAATCAAATTCTAGCACATCTTGGATTACTTCAGTCTAATTCTAGGGAAAAAATGAAGTGCATTTACTTTACTAGTACAGTGGTATCTTTTTTCCACTTTACCAAGAAATATGAGTAAGTTTTCTTTATTCCAACTGAAACTCAGTAAATCCCTTATGCCTTGTTTTCCAGGCCAACTTCCACTCAACTTGGTTCCCAAATTCATCTTTCTCATGGTAGAATACTACAAGTAAACATTTATCCTTTCACTAGGAAGACCAACAAAAGATCTCTTAGGTCAATACAAAGGTCTTCCAACACACTAGGAGGCAATCATTCTATCTCCAACCTCAAAACAGTATTTGTTTGTGAGAGTGGACTGTACTTTAGTAAGCAAATCCATCTCTCTACAGTCATTTGGAGGGCTGACATGCTAAGGGAGGTTTGTAAACATTAGAAAAGTTTGTATTAGACTTGTTCAGCATCCATCAACAGCTTTACTCCAGATAGAGGACAGCAGGGTTAACTTTCACTGAGGAGGAAAAACAAACACACAACCAGCCCCTCAAAAGGCCAATAACCAAGCATAATTACCACCAAAGAACAGGTGTCCTTATTTATCTCATCTCTGCTCCATGACAACCCCCACACTTACCTGGTATCCTGATAAAAGACCAGCCGTTCTGAGGCCTGATCCCTAACAACCCTCCTGGATACTCCGGGAAGAACTGGGAGCATTGCTTCAGCCACTCAGCTGCTAGCTCCGGGGCGCCATTGAGTACACACTGCTTTGCTTCAAGACTTCCTCCTTCCTTTAGTGCCCTGCGCTCGTATTCTGCACTTCGGTCATTGCAGTAGAACTCCAGGGGCACAGCTGTTACCTACAAGTACAGTCAACATTCTTGTTCAGATTTTCCCTCATTCCCAAATCCCCAGTTCACCCACAGGATGTAATTTTGAAAGTCAAATCATTACTCACATGTACAAATAGCAAATGATCTTATACTGGCATAAAAGAAGCAAAGATGCTACATCTACATTTCCCCACACCACCAAAAAAAAGGTCCTATGAATGACCAGGCAGGGACTACTTGCCTTCTGATAAATGATGTCCTGTGCCAACTGCTACACAACTGACAGCAAAGCTGAGAGTATAAGAATAATATCATTGTTGCACTCTCATTTTGCCTAGATTTCTTTTTTAACTTCTTTTATTTTTATTTTTGCCCTTCACAATGAAGTATTTACCTAGCAGGGATAAGATTTACATATTGTCCTCAACAGAAATTCACATGATTAATTTTAAGTTAGGAGGTACATAAATTAGAAAGAAAAAAAAAAAAAGAAAAGGAAAACCGCCCTGGTTTGGAAGAGCACATTTCTTGGGCTTGACAACTGATTTAAACAGACGTGGGCCACAGAAACACTGCAATTGAGAGCAGGGCAATCTTTTTCTTCTGGCCATTCTATGAACCCCTTGTTCTACTACCTGCTTCAGGACATACAACCCAGCTGGACAGACCAGCGTCGCAAACACAGGAACTCTGATTTCATGCCGTGTGAGCCGTTCTGGAACAGCTCCATCACTTTAACTCCCCCTGCTCTGCTGCATCCACCCAAATCTGGACAGAGCGTGGAAGGTCCAGGTTAGCCAAACACCCCTAAGGTCCTTGAGAAAAGAGTCTGTTCCAGCAGACACGGTTGTCCTTCATCCAATCTATAGCTTTCTGATATCTCTCACTTACCAGGGTAAGCGACAACTTCAAGACATAATAAAACCTAAGAGCAGAACCCAGCCTACTTTGCTGGGTTTTTCTTCAGATACTTCACCAAGAGTTAAACCATATGATCCAAAGCAAATACAACAATTACAACACTTTCACAAAATAAAAATACACAATTCCCTCTCTAGCACAAGAATCTTTCCAAGAAAATGCAGATTACCAACTTCTTCCTATCTTTTCGGAATATAAGTTTGTTTTGGGCCAACATTGTGGGGTGTTTCCAAAAGCTATGTATAACCATGCTTACAAAAGAAAGCTAGTAGAAACTTTCACATGCTATCCAGAGCCTTAACAAAAACTAAAACTTTAAAAATTAAAACTAAAATTTTGTATTAGACAATTAACCTTACAGTATGGACTTATACCAATGTGCAATGCTTTATAAGTTTCTTCACCAATACAGGAAGGAAATATATCATTGCTTTAGAAGTCATAATTGCTTTTATTTCAGAAGTACAGTTAAAAAAGATCATCCATGTAAATTCATGTAAGTTAAAAACATTGTCATGAATCCTAACAGTGTGCAAAATGACCATGTTACATACGAGACTACGAAAAACGATGTAACAAATGAAAAGGAGCACAGAGGAAATCAAACTTGTGAAAAGTTTTCATGTTTTAAAAAAGAAGACAGGGATGCATAGAAAGAAACAGTACGGGAGTCTGTAGGGTTTGATAGTGAACAGTAAAAAGATTCCGGAGAATCAAGAAAGGGTGGGAATTGCTTTGATAATGGGACAACTGGAACACTAAATACAGCAAAAAAAACCTCTATCTTTGTATTGCAGCCAAAAAGTTTTTATGCATTTGAAGGTGGATGAATATTTTGTTCCAGCTTAGTCTGGTGTGACATAATTAACTGCTACATACTGAGAATAACATATATAATGTTATATCACACAAATTAAAATATCTTAACGACTTAAATGATCAGTAATAAAACAGTTTAAATATCAACAGTTTAAATAGGTTACTTCAGAACTGTAAGATGAAGAGAGCATCCCACGCCTCAGGACAGACTGACTGATACCTCAGATGCTGGCTGCTCCTCTCTGAACATTTGCCAGCTAACTCTAAAAGGCATCAAGCAAGATCTTGTCGGTGGAAGCCTGTGGCCCACTCTTGTTTAACAGGAGCTCTTCTCAGAGGAAGAAATCAATCTCACAAGCAGAGACTTATTTTTGCAAGGGCCAATCAATTGTTTAAACAGATTCATAAGCCCAGCTACAGTATATATCAAAATAAAATCAGAAAAGCATACAAAATCTTAGCAATAATGGGAAAGCCATTGTTTTGCAAGATACCAAGAACTATTTTTAAACCGGATTGGCTTATAGGTCTATGCACACAGTCACATGAAACACTACAAATTGAAATGAACTGTGTTAAGTAGACTTTGTCCCACTACCTAATAGATACTGTTAGAGTTGATGCTACCTTGTACTGCCATCTGCAGTCAACGCATAGGACTGCCTCTTGTGGGAGAGGGCAAAACCTCTCAGAATTTAAGTCTTGCCTGAAGACTGACATACACCACAATGATGCTACAGACTTAGGTTGTTTCTTTTAAAGGACACTATTAACCATTATATTTCAGTTCGTATTTCTCCACCGCATAGAGTGGAATAAATACTCTTTCAGGCAAAGACAACCTGTCGTATGTTTTTCCAGGACACCTAGGACTGTCAGCCACTATACACAGAACGGAGCAGAGTAATTTCTGACACAGAAACATGGCTTATCTACTGAAATCAAGATGGAGGCTTTTAAAAGAAAAATAAAGTCATATAATAAAATTCTACAAACTACATTTCAGTGATACCTCACCTAAAGGAAGAGCTAATAGGAGATCCCCTTCAGAGAAACTCTGAGTGTGCCTCAGTGCAATTTCTACATTAACAAGAACTAATTTTCCCATGTAGGAAGTATGCCTGTGTCAATGCTGACATCTGAGGACGTAAGGTTGTCTTTACTGTTAGGCTCACACTTTCTAAAAAGCATACACATACTTCTAGGGTAAAACTCTGTATTTTTGACATGGCTTTACAAGAGAAAACAACACATTTCTGAAACAGGCCCAAAAAACCCTTTCTGTTCAAACTTCATGCTCTTCCTCTCTCCTTTTTCTCATGGTGCAGTTTTAAAATTTTTTTATGTTTGTTTTTGTGGTTTTACGTGTAATAAAAGGTAGGGTATTCCTTAGTACTAAACCCTCCTATGTCAACACATTCTTGTCAAACTGACTAAACATAACAGTCACTGTTCAGAAATACATCAAAATATAGTGATCTGGATATATGAATGCATTGTCGCTTTAAATCAAGTAACTTAGTTTATTTAGGGTAATTGTAAAATGCTTCCTGCATCTATCTCCATGTCATGCAAAGTTAATCTTTCAGATATTGTGAGATGCTCAAAACCACTTCTCTACTGAACTGCTAAACTGAAACAGTATTACTCTAAACTGAATTAATCAGATTCTTAATAAATGCAAGAATACAAGATTCATCCTCCAAGTTACTTTCTTTTTGTGATTGAGGCCTACCTGTACTCAGGAAAATCGCCTGCATAGAAAGAAAGCTACAATACTAAAGCTCCCCCTCACTACCACATCCCCTCTCCAGTTGCTACATAAACATACGCTCCTATTTCTATCATTCGCTCCATTAACTTCCTAAAATTCATCACAGGTCAAACAACAGAAGAGAGAACATATGTGCTCTTTCTGCTCTTTCAGGTCTTCCACACTCCTGCCAAAAGTTTCTAACAAGCATAAAATTAAGCCTTTGTATTCCTAGAAACAAAAAGCCATGCCTCCACTTAATCATTTTGATGCACCAGCCAAGCCAAAACAAGTAACAATCTCTCCTCCTGTACTCAGCCCTGGTGAGGCCGCACCTCGAGTACTGTGTCCAGTTTTGGGCCCCTCACCACAAGAAAGACATCGAGGCCCTGGAGCGTGTCCGGAGAAGGGCAACGAAAGTGGTGAAGGG
>VWZZ01002130.1:1666279-1704676 GCA_013399095.1 Psophia crepitans | reverse complement strand
GGTTGCCCAGGGAGGTGGTGGAGTCACCGTCCCTGCGGGTGTTTAAGGAAAGGTTGGATGTGGTACTGAAGGACACGGTTTAGTGGTTAATAGGTGGGGGGGGGACGGTTGGACTGGATGATCCTTGAGGTCTCTTACAACGTTAATGATTCTATGATTCTAAAATGCCAACTTGAGTAATCCTTACATATTGCAATTTGGTGTTTCCTTCTTGGAACATAAGCCGAGGCAATGAGAGAAAATTAACATCCTTTTCGAAAAAGCATTGCTCCTCGGCACCCTTTTGTCATCAGAGCCGACCAAACAATCACCCCATTCTGTTTATATCATACCTACATCTCCCTCTTAGATTACTGGGGAATAATCTCCTCGACAATCTTTCCTGTAACTTCACTGCTTTTGTTATTAAGAGAGAAAGTGAAATCTATGTATCGCAGAGCAACTCCTGTTGGGTGCATCTCACCACTTTCCTTTTCCCTTCAGTACACATCCCAGTCACTTCCCCTACGAAAAAACCCACTATTGAATACAGGAGCAAAAGGATATCCTCACAACAGTCTTACCCAACCAAAAGAAAGTAATAGATCATTCAGTTCCTACAACACAATTCTAACAAGATATAAAAGACAATAGAAAACACATAATTTACTTGGACTTAACTGGGACTTACCCGTGGACTGGCTATGCACAGGAAGGACGGCAGCTCAGTCACCTGGCAGCACCGTACACATGAGGTAGCTGATCTCCTTCGATGTATGACATGATCTGAATAGCCAGTAACTGCTTTACAGTGGCTACTGAACACAAGGTTCTGAAAACAAAATTAAAATTAAAAAGTTACTACATCTATAAAGGAAAACTCCTCTTAAATCTTGTAACCACCCATGAGAAAGACAGACAAATGACATTCACCAAATATGTCTCCTTGGAAAGCGAAACTTTACACTTTTTCTGCAGTGACAATGTACAGGATCTTTGTGGAATTATCAGAACATTCAAATCCTGAAATCAGAATAGCTTGTATCACTACTTGCCTTTACACTCAGTTGGAATCAGAAACAAGTTTTTCTTTCTTTGAACCTTTTGACCTTAGGTTTTATAATGAAGGAAGTACGGGAATATTCTAGTAGGTCTGACCCTCAAGCTGTTTTGTAGTAGCATTGTGTAGCCTGAAGCATGGGTAAAATGAAGCTTGGCAGAGAAAAAAAAATTAAGACCCTAAATGAGACTGGATTTGTATCTTTGGATTTTCATCTTTTCTCACCTTTTCTTCCTTTCCTGTGCAAAATGGCTCTGAGTTTTATCCTGAAGACTTTTGAGGTGCTAGCATGGTTACTCGCACACATGAACACACCCATGTGTAAAACCTGAAATTTGCCACAAGTGTATCAATGGCCTTTTGATACAGAAAAATATATTGACTCAAGTGGGGACACTGAGACGCCACTGCAGTTTTAAGCTCTTCAAAGATGCTCAACTCTATGCAGAAAAATAACAGAAAACTAATTTTCTTTGCTTGCATCAGTTATTATATTTCCCTTTTTATCGTAAATATCCACATCAAACAATGAAATAACGTGCTTAAAGACTAAGCCTTTTTTGCTACTTGTTTTTTATTCTGACACTTCTATATTCATAGTGACCAACTGTTATATATTGTTATGTATAATTGTTTCCTATAGTATGCAGAGCATGATTCTGCATATTATAGGAAACAAGCAACAAAAAAAGAAACATTAAGAGGTATAGCTCTCACTGCCACAGGATCACAGGATGTGCCCTCCTGACAATTCTAGCAATTCACTTATGTACCTAAAGCTTTCGCAATGTTCTGTCCCAGTTGCCAATGCACCAAAATTAACTGCATGGTCCTTTCATTTTACACAGCCTCCAATTTTCTAAAATTCCAGTGTTTGAAGTTCTAAGCATCAGGATATATGGTAGAAGCAAACACCGTGTATATCATGTCATATACTTGACATACGCATTCCTACATATGCAAAAAAATGCTAGAGAACATCCACAGCTGTAGTCTACTACGAATTATGCATTCTGGGCCCTTTCTATTTCCAGATGTAGCTGCACTGGGCAAGATGCAGATGGCTGGCATAGATAATTTGGAAGCTGCTGACAAGGGAGAAAACCAGCCTTACTGTACATATGTGCTAGCATCACCTAAGAAATACAATCAGTCAATCCTAGCATGTAAGGGGGTCTTTCAGCTGCCACCAGTGTGACTTGTGGCCTGGAGGTGGCAAAAAGAAAGTTTGTAGTCTCTGACTGAACATCTGCTCCTCTATATAAAAGGTGAGAGCAGAAAGAGCTGACAATAGCCTTTCACTGACACTCAGCAGGGCTAAAAAGCACCGGTCAAAGCTTGGGCCACACCAGATAACGTGAAGTGATCCCAAAAGCAGACTCTTAGTCACCTGGCAATTCTTTACCAGTAGTGCTAGCTTAAACAACAACTGCTTCACATTCTCACTCCTGTCTCCAAAGAGTCTCTTCTGGTTGGCCTAGTTGTATTAATTAAGATGCTCATCAAGATGAAAACACTTGTCCCTCCACTCCAAGTCAGTTTTGTGATCTATTTCACCACGAGGTAAAAGAGGCCACATGCTCATACAGTAGAGTAGGCAACACAAGGCTGGGAGTACATGGCTGTGTACTGTGGATGTAAACACTGGCTTACTCATATGAGGACCAGAAATGGTGGCAAGAAGCACTGGTACTGCTGCCAAAAAGGGGGGAGTCCCTTCCCACGATACAGCTGTGCCATTTCTTGTGCTACTTTTATCACCTCTCGCACCCCGCCACTAAAGTATTTAGCTACACATCTAATCAGAGAACAAATTCAGCAGATATGAAAATGCAGGGATGTGATAGCACATCAATGGAGGCAGGATTCAGCAGCTGGGAGTAATGAAAGGATGGCAAGGGTCAGAGAGGAAGAGGAGTGACTTCTCTCAGCTACAGCAGGCTACTAGAAGGACTCGTAACTACTGCTTTAGCTCAAAGCCCCTGTCTTCCCAGGCCCAGGCACTGGGGGAATCACTGATTTTACGATGAGGAATCAGCATTGCATGCAGTCACAAGAGGTTTCCAGTAAGTCTTACGACAGCAAGCATTGTCATACTGATTCTGGCCTCGTTGTCAGAGGGGTTCGTTAACTTTATTTCCTGGAGACTACAAGAAATGGATAGAGAGGAAGCTAACAAACTGTAATTCCAAACCTATGCAAGTTTGTTACTTAATTCTCTTGTGGAAGTCAATATTGAAGAGCCATTGAAGATGGCTTTAGCCCAATTAGAAGTACCCAGGAAAAGGGTAAACGCAAAGGAAAACTTCCAAGAAGGCATCCAAAAGAAGAGAAAAATACTCTTTGTATACACACAGTATTAGAAGTAGTTCTTGTGTATGGCATTAATCTGGTTTTCAGCAGCATGCTTCATGTGTACAAATTATGATCCAGTCACATAAGAAAGGTCCCTCTCTGAATTCCCTGACATACGCAGCCATGAAGTATTCATGAACAGGGCAGACACCAGATATAACAGGGACAGAAGAAACCTGCTCCCCATCAGTCACATACATGGAAAAGACCGGGTAAGGTTACAGAACTGACCTCAGCCACAGCTCTGCAATGGATCATACACCTTAGTACAACAAAGCCAAGAACTGAAGAGGAGGATTGTTAAAAAGTAAGAACGTACACATTGACTGCAACCATGCAATCCGAAGTGTTGAAAGAGGCTTTCCTATATTGCAGAGCTGCACATAAATATGGGTGAATGCTGCCAGCATCTTAAGCTCATTAACTTATTAAAATTAGGAAAGCAAAGGACAGAAGGGTTCACCTGAACAGATCAGATTTTGTATTTATTTAAATCAATGTATACAAATTAATACACATGTTGTAGAGGTGCTGAGTAAGGGGAATTAAGAGACCTCACACTGCAAGGGATTTCTGTGTTTACATGAAGAAACTCACACCATCTTTACACAGATGTTACCTCCATTTCAGAAAGATGCATTAAAAATAAATGTGTTTTTTTTGTCTGCTGACTTATTTTCATAGTTTCTCTCTTACATCGGAAATGCTGATCCGAGCAGTTAAGAAAAGCCTTTCCAGATTTATACCATTTCCTTTTTCCTCTGTTTCTCCCCCTCCTCACTCCCTACATGTTACTGTCTTATAAAGCCCTAGAGGAAGCCTTGGGGATTTTTACACTGAGTTTCTCAAACTTGAGCTAAGGTAAAAAACTGAGTTCATTTTCACTTGCAATGTGTGCTGCTAAAAAACAGGCATGTAAAGGGCAGTTTGTTTTTCAACTCTCCCTCTGGCTTTCGAACTTTTTTTTTTTTAAGATACTCTGTATGTAAGCTGTGCAAACAAAATTCTGCAAACATAGCTGTTTTAAAGTAACTTTAGGTGGTAATTTGTCTAATATGCAGGTTAGAAAACAGTTCTAAAGAATGTGTCGTAACTGTAGGGCTAAACTTCCTTTAGATTTTACTGTGGTTATCACAAATGCACTGCATTGCACACACTGATGAACTTTGCTCCTCAGCTTGCTGTTTTCTATGTAAAAGGTACTAGTTCCACCAGTCACCAGTTACACACAGTCACAGAACTGGGACCTCCTTCGACACAAGTAACAACTTCCTCAAAGAACAGAAATTATTTGGAGAAATCAAATTAGATATGCATGTCTTGCCAAGTTATGGTATAGGTGGGTCTATTCAAATGCTTTACTTTTCATTGTTAGTACTAAAACCTACATGTGCATATTCCACATCTCATGTTTAATATCTATAATGTTAAGTCACTTCCTGTTCTTTAAAAAAATATAACTACTTTCATTTTAATATTTATACATACTAACCCAAAGGCTACATAGAAGTCTAGATTATCTTTCTACATATGTGAAAATCAATGGCACTTTCTGTACGTGCATACAACTTCTGATACCATCTTACACTCCTTTACTGTTAGGCTGCAACATTTATGACACCACCCAAGACTTCCTTAACCACAGCAATGAGAGGACAGAGCTACAGTGCAGTTTCAGAGATAAGCATTAGGCAGTCAGTATACAAACAGCTGGATGTAATATTTAAAAAACAAAACAAAAAACCTGAAAGCAAATCCATATAGCCTAGACATTTTAGCAAGCTAGACATGGACACACCAGCACAGCCAGAGTTAACTGGCACACACGCTCAGCTGGCCTGCTCTTTGTTTGATAACTAGGAGGACTCATTTTGTTGGCTTTGCTGTTAACGCTGCAAAACATGACACCAAGCCCAAGGTTGGTTTCCTACTGCTTATGCGTCTTCAATTTCAACTTCCTCTACACGCTATTCAATTGAATTCTGACTATCTCCTTTCCCCTTCCACACTCATGAACAGAAGCAATATTCCCTAGAGAAATTTGGCACGATTTCACTGTTTCAGAAAAGATTTTTGTACTCCATATCTGCTAACTGCCCTAAGATACTTCCCTGACTCTATGCTAGCACTTTTGTGAATTTATTTCCCAGTGAAATGAATCAATGGAGCTATAATCTAACTCAGGAAATCAACAGCAATTCAGTCATAAAAAGACAAAACTTTCACACACATCCCAGGCAAAAGATTAGAGAAAATGACCTTGCACTACACAGTAAGATGAACACATTTGGAGTCTACCACAGCAAAGGCAAGTTTCAGAGTAGAAAGACACCACTGATAACACTTTTCCATCAACTCTGAAACACTGCTAGGCTGAAGTGTCTGCTTTTCCGGGTTGCTGCAACAATGTATTGAATTGGAGAAGAAAACAGTTGGTTTGAGTCAGAAAACAAGCATCTTACATGTACAAAAACATTACAGAGCTCCATGATTCCATGTAGAATCCATGCCTGACAAATCACGGATCTAGTTCTGTTGCTCCAGTGATACTTTTAAGATTTCTAATTTAGCTGATTTGTTTTTTTATAGCAAGTTTTGAAATGTATCACCACATGGGAAGAAGATAGCAGCCAAGTTATTCTTCTGTTCAGCACCCTGAACTTTATCAACCGTATCTTCTACAGCAGATTATAAAGTCATTCTGTTTCCAAGTTTGTTTTCCTTTGTTTTATAAGGATAGAAAGGTTATCATCATTTCTTATTCATGAGGATTTGCTACTGTCTCCACATCACAGAAATTTTGCTTACCTGCAGCAAAGTGCAGCTGTGCAAGTTAGGAAAAGACAGAGGGAAATTTACATCAAGCAAGAAATCCCTGTTCCTCAGACAACGTGACCCATTCTGTTTCTCCCCTTCTGTCTCCACCCAGGAGCGCGTGTGATGGAGCCTGTAGGATGCTTTCAGAGACAGGAAAAGAGCTAACCATCTGCAAGAAAACACAGAAGATGTGTTTATTAACTGCTTTGTGAAATAAAGGTTTGATTATACTCACAACATAACACTATTTGACACAAATGTTTTTTCACAATTTCAGTCTTACAATGGTCCTGACTTAAAGGAAATAATTTTTGCTAGACACTTTCCAATTATATTACTCTTTATTTTCATTTCTTCTAAGGTGGCTTAACTGAATCTAAATGAATACACTCTGAAGCACTTTGTTTAAAAGGGTCAATCCCAAGTTAGCCATTACTACTTAAAATTGCACTCTGACCTCTCTGTAAATTGCTCCATATATAAATTCTTCGTAACAACCTGCATAATGTATGTAGAATTAATCATAAAGATCAGACAGATCAAAATGTGTATTATGCTACTGAAACACAGACAAGAAACAGTAGTCCAAAATAACCACAATGATAAAGGAAAATGACACTTCAAAGCCCTAAGCAAAATACCTTTATCTATTAATAAACACTTGCTTTAATCTCAGATTTCTTAGTCACTAACTGCAGTCAGAATATTTTCTGCTGCAGACTACACTATAACTTAAACAGATCACCTCCCTTTCCACGATAATTGTGCTTGATCATGCCAACAACCTACAGCGTGCTCCTAAGCAAACTTTTCTGTTGCCCTTCACCCGTCTTGTGTATTTACAATGTGAAATCTTTGTAACAGATGTTTTCTTCTGACAGAAGCATAGAAAATGCCTGGCATAATGGTGCCCTATACCTGGAGGAACACTCTAGAAGTTGCTGTAATATTAGATAATGGCAGACAAATGATAATATAAAGAGACATAGAAAACATAGGTTCACAGAGAGATGCCTCTAACATCACTTGTACTTTTCCTACAATTACTAAAAGTGGAAAAAAAGAGAAAAAGTTGTCCTCACCTGGCTAAATGTCCCTGATTCATGAGGTTTGCCATTTCTGCTGCAGAGACATCAATAAACCGGAGAAAAGAAAAACAGCTTTCTTCATTGATGCCTACGTCACAGAAATACCGAAGTTAGGCCCACACATTTTACAGACACTCGTCACTGAAAACAATACACTTACTTCATCGATTCAAGACACGTATTATCTGACGTACAACAAATCTAGGTGAATAGATCCTAATTTAACCTACATCTTTTAGAAATACTGAAAATTTAATCATAATTGCTGCTGCCTGACTCCAAGTTCTAGTTCATTTTCCAGTCTGAGCAAGAGAAGGGCATTTACCAAGAAAGAAAAATACATTCTAGGCCAGAAAACCATGCAGCCCCTAAGGACATTGATTTTGCTTGCTCAGAATCAACAGGCAGCACGGACATTTGCGAATCCAAACATGTATCTGCCAGACAGCTGACCAGAACAGGTATACCTCAGGATGCCTGCCAAACATGCTCCTTCTCACCCAAGCCAGTCAATCAAACAGGTTGGAAGGAGATGTAGGAATTGGTAAGGGAACGTGAGTATGGGGATAAGGATGCAGCGGATACGGTGAGGATGATGGGTACACTGAAGTAAAGGGTAGGGAGTGGAAGAGACATGTTCCACTGTTAATGAAGAAAGACTTTCAGGTCTATCCAGGTCTTTTTATTTTTTAACTTCTACACAAAAAATACATTCCCAAAATTATTTTCCTTTTATGGTATGCTAAAAAGGGTCCCCAAGAAAAAAAACTATTATGAATACCAAAACAAACAGAGACCAGAACAATCAGCAAGGCATATGGAAGTTAGGGAGTTACAGACAAGTGCAGACTCCTGTAGCTGCATCTGGTTCTTTACTTGAAAAGGATCTTGCACAGCTGAACAGGTCCATGCTAACAGATTTCAGCATAGTAACGCAGCCAGTATCTCTCTTGCTTTTTTTCCTCCAAAAAAAATTTCCCATCCCAGCAGCTGAGCAATCTAGTTAGCTCTTTTTAGTGAAGAAAAAACCCCAAATAAAATCAATCTTCTATAGTAATAAATTGTATTTGTCAATATAAGCAGCTCATGTGGGTTTTTTTGTTCATTGATTAGATCCTGGGTCACTTGCATCTCATCTACTTTTTACTTATAAGAGAAGTTGGCAGTTTAATATACAATACAGAAAGTACTGAAATGAACCTGTGAAAAATTCACATTAGACTAAAAAGGCAGCATTAATCCCTTGCAGTAAGTTAAAACAAGACAGGAGGAATGGAACAGGAGACTGCAGTAGGATTAAGCAGCGACTAAATCGGAAGTTGTCCATAGAATATTATTCCAGCTGCTTCCACCCTTTCCTCATTGAGCAAATGACATTTAAGTACAAGTACAAATGCTAGCGGAATTCTAACAAGTTCTAATCAGATTACTTCATAGGACTAACTGATCTGGCCTGTCACCCCTTCCCTCTGAAGAAGCCATATTACAACATCATATGCAAGTGTGCAACCCAGCTTGGTTCCCAGGACTGTCAACCTACCCTTCCTATGGAAGAGAGACTGCTGGATGTGATCTGGTGCAAACGGCGAAAGTAAAACCCGTAACCACCTGAAAATGAAAGCAACAAAACCAAACAAAGTCACTAAGAAGTTGTTAACACATATAATGTTCAAATCACACAACCAGCAAAAAATGCAGAGTGACCATTCAGCTCTTCACTGTCAGTATTTCAGCACTCTGGATATCTGAATTGCATAGCAGTAAGAGAAAAGCATCATCAGTCCACACGCACTATTGTTAATTTGACACTTGAGACACTCCATCATTGTGGAATTGCATTTTGTGCTGTTGAACTGTTAGTCTTGTCTTTACATACGGCTTTCTCATCTCTGCCCTGAGCATTTCTCATAATGGAATGCAAACAAAATTCATCAGGAATTACCACAGTCGGAGGAAACAACAAACTGCACTGGGGCAGCTTCTCCTCATACAAGGTAAGCATTAAAACCTGTCAAGGCATTAGTAGGTGCTCATGATATACCATGTCACAACAGACAGATACTGACAGCTTCCTTTAACGTGAAAACTCACAGAAGGGAAACCAAGGTTGGGTTTTTAAGAAGTCTTTTAAAGCTTAATTCTATTGCATAGAATCAGCAGCAACTCTAAATCCCTTTTCCTGACCTTCTTATTCAATCAAAGGGATATTTGATGATCAGCATTCCATCATGAAAGAGCATCAGGTATCAGATGCTTAACAGCTGAATGAATGAAAGAAAACTAGGAATGCATCAGTTGGCCAATGTCATTTAATTAATAAAACTAAATTTGTTAAGCTGGAGAGGAAGTGGAGTAAGCTTGCCTGTCCCGTGAGTGGTTAAAAACCCTGATCTGTCCATGACGGTAGATGAACTTTGAAATCTGGTATGGCTTTAGGGAGATGTGAAATGGAGACCAAGTTTCTTGTCGCTCAAACAGCTCTGGGTGATTGCACACCTAGAAGAAAGACAGCATGTCAAACACTGGGAGGAATTGATTTAGGCTGATGCAGCACGTACATCCCAAATCAACTACGACTATCGATCACTTTAATATTAGATTAGTGCATCACGCTATTTTAGTACTGCATCATATCCTTTCATATTCATGTTACAGCTATTGCCTCCTCTTCCCAAGTGAGTGATTTCCTTCAACAACCCATTGGGAACCAAACCAATCAGCAGATGCACGCACCATTTGGCTAAAGCTCTTCTAACTCATCATGCTACATTGCATCAGAAACACAACTAAACTGCATGCAAATTTGCTTGTCTATGCCAGAATTTTTTTTGTACGGTGTTTTCTAGAAGACGTATTTTAGCTCTGTGCTAACAATTATATTTTTTCTTTAAAAATTATTATTTAAAACAGCCTTACCTTCCTGAACTGCATGACTAGATTCATGAGACTACTAGTGGTGCTCTGTGCTTGCTGAGTAGTGCCCATTGAGGACTGCAGAAGGTCATCAATAGAGATTTTGTTTTTCAGAGCTTGGTACAACAGCTTCTGTCGACTTGTCTGCTGGCAGTACATAAGAATTTCAATCTGAAAAACAGTAATGAAGATTTAGCCTTTTCTATCTCTGAAATGAAGAATGACCACATCACTACACACAAAGCAGAGAGAAATGTAACTTAAAAGAAACAACTTTTTCAAAAAATACATATATACACAGTCACATTCATCTATATTTCAGGATCCAACCTGGGAAGGACTTAACTGATAGGTGCGTTTTGGAAGACTTAGGTAATGATGTAGAAGACAGACCTTGAAAAGTATGTGAGCACAACTAAGTAAACAGACAGATTAATAAAAAACACTGAAAACATCACATCTGCAGCTGATCAGCTTAAAATCTGACCTCAATTCTACTATCCTAAAATGTTACCCATTTAGAGCGTCTTAAACAGGTGTCAGGAGCCCATACAACAGTGTCTGTGGGAAGTTTTGAAATTAATAAGCACATCAGAACAAAGTAGATCTGTCTTAGCTGGTGGTCCCAAAACACACTGACCACAAGATCAGCCAGTATGGCTAACATTCACATGAAGTGAAGAGATTAACAAGAGAGGATAGTATGATGCTGCCACTACGCATTTCAAGCAAAAAGAATCCTAAATCCATGCCAAATCCTTCACAAAGGCAACTGGAGATGTTTACCACCCAGTCATTGCGGTATCAATCCAAGGAGACTTCCCCATTAGTGATATTTCTGTCAACTTAATCAGGCTTAAATATTTTATTTTTAACTGTTAACAAAGTGTTTTCCTTAGAAGACAAATTTATTAATTAAGGTTTCTTCAGATATATTCACATTTAATGAGACTGCTGCAACATGTTGCCAGAAATTGAAGGTCTGTGAAAGGTCTACAACCAAATTTCAGGTATGCAGACTGACAAACGAGTTTGCAAAAACCAAATCAGGGAACAGAGCTATGACAATGAAGTTTAAATACTCATTCCAGATAAATACTTTTCCTCACCTTATCTGACAGCTCATTTTCCACATCCTTCTTGATTCTCCTCAACATGAACGGCTTCAGGATCATGTGCAAGCGGGACAGCTGATCTGAAATACAGGGAATGGGGAAGAAGGAACAATCACTTCATCCAGGAACTATATGGTATTCCACATAGTGGAACCCAAAACTATATGGTGTTCTACAACAGATTAAGCCACTTACTGCTCAGCCATTTCCCCCTATATGAGTTCTTACAGCACAGAGTTGCCATTTCTCTACTGATTTTTTTTTATATTAGTGCCAAGCTACACTGTTTAACTTAAGAATCAAAAGATTTGCTTCAAAGAATGAACTTCCAAAGTATTTGAGGTGTTCTGTATTCCTCTGGGCTGAACAATATGGGCTTAAATTTTCACTCACTATTGGTGAAGAAGAAAATTTCAGGTGAGACATTGCTAATTCATGAAAAAAGATAATTACAGTTTTAAGTCTCACCCCCTCAAAATTACAGCATCACAGAAATAGGGCATACTGCACTGACAGACTTTACAATACTGCAGTCTTTATGGTACCCTGTAAAAACAAAGTTTTGTGTATTTGAGAACTCTTACAGCCTTGACCTTTTTTAGAAGTTCCAACTGTGCTGTGTTCTACTTCAATTACAAATCAGCTATTTTAGCTAGCTAGATTTTTCTACATAACTATCCCCTAAGATTTACTGTGAAGGTTTTGGTTGGTTTTTTTTTAAGAGTTGTTATGCTCTTCTTCTGGCACTCAAGAGGTGTTTAGTGCTTTGTGTCATAATTTTTATATCTAGCACTTCTAACACACTGAGGGTATCTCCAGCAAGTTTCTACAGTGCTCTGTAGACACTTATACGTATTTAAAATATTTGTTCTCCTGTATTGGGGAAGGAGAACTGGAGACAAGTAGGAAACCAACATTTTCAGGACGTTTTTCTAGTCATTACATATGCTACATTACAGTCAGAAACACAAACTTTGACATAAACCACGGAAAATCCATAACATTCCAGTCCCATTATGCACCTCTGCTTTAGAAGACGTTTCTCACATAAAAAATGAGAGATAAAATTTATCCATTCGTAGTTGGAAGAGGCAACTTATTTTTAATATAAAAACTACTGAGTTACACACTGCACTCACTCTCATCAATGGCGGATTTGTTCTCTGCATGGCTCTCTATGTCCTTAGAAAACCACTCATTGAACTCTTCATGGGAATCAAACAGCGTTGGCATGATAAAATGCAGCAGAGCCCACAGCTAAAAGCAGAGGAGGAAACAGTAGATCAGCAAATGTCACTCTACTGCGGACAAAGTAACTGGGGATCCTAAACCCTTGCAGCTCTTTATGAGCAAAATCACTTTACTACATCATGGGACACAGCAAAATTAAACAAAAACCCAGCCCCATCCTCCCCCCACTCCAAAAAATGCCAGATATATCAACTTAACAAAACAAAATTAGAAAGCAGTGAGAAAGAAGCACAGCAGAATGATTTCAGCCAACGGAAGAAAATGCCACAAGAATTAGATTTCATCCTGTAATCTAGGTATTACTAACTATCCGGTATCTTCAGTTTTGTTTTTATTTGAATGCATGACACAATTCCAAATTTTCCCTTCCCAGAGCTGATTCCACGTTTGTTTGCCAGGGTTTTGGTACAAGTATGATCCCACAATTGCACAAGTACAACAGGCTTCTTAACTGTTCACATATATTTAATATATATTCTTGTTATAAAGAAAAGTCCACTCTTGTGAGCTCTCAAATACCTCAGCCATTGTGTTCTGGATTGGGGTCCCAGTCAACAACAATCTATTTCGACACTGGAACTGTAGTAGGATCTTCCAACGAACACTGATGAAAAGTATTAAGAAAAATCATTAAAACTGTTTTTTTGGTAGAAGGACATGAAACATAAGGTATTTTAAGACCAATTGCTTCCAGTCACCTTCCCAAATGATTTCTGGAGGTCACTGGGTAAAACTAACACAGCTACTCCCCAGTCTTTCAAAAGACAATTAAAGAAGTAGCCTTTTACAAATTATAAAGAAACGTGGATAATTTATTTTCTTTTTCTGAGTATCTTTTTACTCATTATTTAATACAACCACTTGGATACTAATTAATCTCATCATCAGAATAATTAACTTCCCAAAAGAAACAGTTGTTATGAATCAGAACGCCAGAGTGGCAGGAGTGCTGAGCAACACATTACAATTGCCTTGGAAGGGCAGTTTCCAAGAATGCTGAAGAGAGAGACTTTGGTCAGAACGAGTCTGATCTAAAGCAGTCTTTAACTTCATGTGTACAGTGGCAACTGGACAAAGGTTATGGGAAAGCACTTACAGAAGTAAAGACGGACAAATCTATTACTTAAAAACAACCAGAAAACTTTCTGGCACACAGTCTTACGACAGAGATTGGGCTTTATTGCAGCCAACAGTATTCACAGGGTTCTGACCTTCATTTGTGACTGGAAGTGCCACTGAAAGAGGAATCAAAAGAATGCATCTCATGGAGCCAATATAAGCAATACACACTAAAGACTACAGACTGTACACTGGGCAGAATTCTACGAGTAGTCAGGAAAGAAGGTGAACAGCATTTTACACTGTTTTGTTCAACTGTCCTGTACTCCATCTAAGTTTCTGCTCCACAGTTACTTTTGAACTGGAGAAAGAAAATCTAAATGCAAAAAACTAGTGGATCAACAAGTTATACAGATACTTAACTAGGTTAGACACTTAACAGAGTCTTCTGTGTGCCAACTTTAACTTCTATCAATTTGTGTAATCTTGATGTTTTCTCGATATTCCTTCAAGAAGCTGATACAGACGGAAGATTTTGTTTCCAGTTAATTTATTACCTGGAGCTACTCTTGAGTGCTTGCGCTTCATCCAGCACCATATACTGCCACTTCACTCGCTGGAAATACTTCACATCCTGTACTACTAGCTGATAACTGGTAATTACCACGTGAAAAGGAGCATCCTGAGTATACAACGTCTTCTATAACCACAAAATCAGAAACAAATGTCCACATAATGTAAACACATTGTGAAGAGTTCACTTGCGTATATTCTAATTTCAGACTTCAGTTTTGTAATCTTTTCTCCTTATTACTGCATTTTTCCCCAGCTGAGTTTTAATTAGTTACAGCACGGTTATTCATCTGGTGGATCTGGACTTCAGCCCATTAGTCCCTGAATAATTTCAGATGCTTCTCAATGTGCCACAGACAAGACCCAGACACTGAACCTGAGAAAATGTTGGTGTTAAGTCAGGAACAATCTGACAGGCCTGCAGGGATGCTAGACTTGGGCATCCTGAGTTAGGTTACTCAAATAGAATAAAAGGTACTTGACACTGAAATTTCCTGCTTTATTTAGAGAGCTGTAGTTTCTTCAGCCGAACTCCATACTGCCTACTGTCCAGCACAAGAGAAGCCTTCTACCTCATTATCTTAAAGACAATGCTACTACATGGATCAGGAAACAGAAATCTGCATCTACACATCATTTAGCTTAGTGGGGTGTAGTAACTGTTTCTGGTTTACTCTTCACAAGTAACAAAAATGGCCAAAGCACATGGGCATGCCAGTATTACCTGACTCCAGAACTTCCTGATCACCTTTCTATCATGGGGATTTCCCCAGTAAGGTAGCACCTGAAACAGTACAAAAGCAGAAAGACATTATTTTCAGATAAACCTGCTCTAGAATTTTATACTATGTATTCTACAAAACGAGACAGACCTCTTTCTCCAAAACAACAAAGAAGAAAATTATCTTTCTTAACACAGCAAAATCAGAAAGCACTTTAAAACAACTAGAGCATTGCAGGCAAAGGTATCAAACAACTTATGCCTAGTACAAAGACTAGATCAAGCTATGGTGAGAATCTCAAAATGTCTAGTAGCATCTTACACCTTCTAGTCAGGTTTCTCTAAAAATTAAAAATGATACTTTTTTTTTTTATGGCAGAACGAGGTCTGCCCTCAACTGTTGCAGTTCACCCTAGAGGACTAGCAGTCTCATTCTCCTGTTTAACATTCCTGGTCGTGCCGCTGGTTTTGTATTTCAGAACTGTCCCCAAAAATCTGAGATAAGGCTAAAACATCTGGCCTGGACATATTTAACGTAAGAATTTTAAGAAGTAAGCACTACTGCCAGAGAAATTTGTTATGCCATTTGCAGCTCAGAATGTCACGGGTCCTATTACTCAGAACATATCTTTGCAGTGCCCTGAAACCAGTTACTGGTTAATAAGGTTGTACTGCCACCTTCTGTCTGATGACTACATGCAACTAAGACAGTAAGGAACACTGGTTTTGGAGGTTGCAAAAGGTCTTAAACACTTCCACCCTCCAACTGGCAAGCTCTAAATTTCAAACTGCCTTTAGCTGAATATTCTTCCAACTGATCTGAAATATAGATGCTAGAGAAAAACCATCAGACTAACCAGAAAGTCATTTGCCTTTTAGTTTACATATTTTGCCATGGACATGAAGAAATCAATTAACTGTGATTTTACTATAAGCATGACTGACTATACATTTCTGTATGGTTAGAAGCACTTGTGTATGATTAGAATCAGGAACAAAGCTGGTTGAAAATGGTCGATCAAAGCTGTAAACATGTTACAGTCATAAGTTCAGAAAACTACTTTTAAAAAAAAATGTTCTTTCCATGAATGAGGTAAACATTATGCAATAAACCCAAGAACCAGCTATATAATGACAGAAATATAACTTATTTTTTTTAAATAAAGGGAAAATTATCTTTTCACAAGCATCCTGACTACATTTTTGAAACATTATCTGTATTTCATTCCAGAGAAGGAGAAAGCATAAACAGTTGCTCAACTATTCTATACAACGAACTGATTGAAGGAAATGAAAGAGTAAGTAGGCAACTGCTCTATTTTTTTCTACTCCAGGGTTTTTAATCAGGGCTCCTATTGTTATGGGCTATGCAAATACATAAATGCTTCATTTTAAGGATTTTTTTTTTCAAAGTAACTCCTCACTAACTTAAGCATTTCTATTTCTTCATACGTTTCTTTGAAGTCTCAATAATCCCAATTTATCCCAAAACACAAGCCACTTGAACCACCCAGTATTGAACTATGTTCTAGCGCAACTTCTCCTCATACAGATGCCTCTACTATACACCACCATAACCATCATACACTCTCATCAGGCAGAGCAAGCTATTTGGTGAAAGGCAAGCCCTTTAATACTGCCCTACCCCAGATCAAGAAATCAAATGTTACTTATAGTAATACTTCCAAGTCTTCTCCACTACCTTACTAAGTAGCCAAGAGATTCAAATAATTAGCCTGGATGTTACTGGTATATTGGTTACGTATAACTAGGTGTCTTTTACTGCCCTTACACGTTTCTCTGTAAAAAAGAAAATCAGATTTTTACAAGAATTTGATCAAGACCTCTTCATATCACAGGTTACTGTGTTAACAACTCAAATATTTAAACTATCATCTGTTCTTGCTGGGAGGTGTAGCTGCAAGCTTCTGATGCTTTTGTCTATCTTTAATTCTAAAATTTCAGCACTGTTTCAGCAGTACATGTGCTTTTCAAATCTTCCTTTGCAACACTCCAATGTTTTCCACTGGAGAACAGGTAAGCAGCTTGTTTTTCCAGTAACCGATTGTTCCTTGCTTTCTACCTTACTACGTTTTCCCATTCATAACATAGCTGAAGAACTCCTTTTATTTTCTCCTGATCTTTTTGTCTTATCTATTTGTGCCTCACTTCACTCCTTTATCTTGATTACTAGTTGTATGTCTACGGTTCTTCTATTTTTCTGTAACAACTGTATTCTCTCTCTCTAAGCTGTATAGAGTTCAGTTTTGTTTACATACAATCTTTATCTTACCCAAATCAATATGAATGACTGAAAACACTGCTCTAACCCTAAAGACAGTACATAAGACTGAAATACTATTCTTGTACCTGCTGCCAGGCCCACACATTAGAACTGAACATCCACTCCCTGCCCAGCTTCAATTCCTCACTGAGAAGGTGTCTCCAAACTGATGCAAAATGAAAATCATATGAATCAAGGAAGAACATTTATAACTCCTATATAATTGAATGCTCCAGAAAAAACAGGATGATGGAGAAAAAGATAAATCAGAATCAGGCTCCTCACAGAGTTTCAAATTCCAAGGTAATTAGACATTCTGATGTGGCAAAGAACTCAGGAGAACAAACAGTTTGCTTTTAAGAAAACAGAAATAACTTTCTTGTGCATGCTTATTACCTTAAATTTAGGTACAAATCTGGCAAACTCCTGGTGCCAGTTGTTAAGAGTAGAGGCAGGTGAAATTATTAAAAAAGGTCCCCAGATGTTCTCTCTCTGGAATACATACACACATTAAAAAAAGACACCCAGAAATTAATTGGGGGGAAGGGACACAGACACAGTTTGATACAGCTTTACAACTACTAAATGACAGTGGCTACATAAGAGAGAAAACTATCTGCAAGATAACAAAAGTTCCTCCCAGCACGGCAGGGTGATACAGATCTAATGTTTAACTAGGACTTATTTCCTATCAGTAAACCAGAATAACCACCACTGTTTCCACCTGGCTTGCTCCTTTGTTTCTGAAAGTTGCCACCTTCACATTACTAACAGCCCCTGTCATTTTGGGGAGGAAAAGAACTTCAGGTGGCACTGGCCAGCTCTGCTCCATCACACCACATTAGAATGCCCCCTGGTGACTAACAAAGTTAGTCATTACTACACTGGCAGTACAAGCTGGCCTGCAGAAGGGAGAGCCAGAAAAAGTAAAAGCCCTGCGTAGGCTTCCAAAAATCTCAAGTTGCAGGGCAACAGGAAGACAAGCCTATCTCTTATCCCTTCCACACAGAGGAGCCCAAGAGCCTTTGGCTCTGAACACCCACTACTGTGGCTGATAGTGCCAGTGAACTGGTATCAAAAGGAACATAAACAAATACACATAACTGTCATTTGGTCACTACTGCAGGTAGTTCACTCTCAATATCACTGGGTTGATATCTCCTATTTAAGGCCAGTGACGGGATGCCAACCAAGACTTTTTAAATTTTATTTATTTTTTAAACAAAGATGTCTATTTCTGCATAAAGAAGTAAGCTTCTGTTGCTTTTTCCTTTTTGTCTGCCCTGGCACAGAAGAGTAACTACACTTCCTGAAAAAAAACCCACAAATATTAAATCCACACTGACTGCCATGAAGTCTACATCTTGTTCTCTTATCAGGCTTTCACATTAAGTGCAAGTGGAAAGATACTACTCTGAGTAAATGAAAATTCCATTTTTACTTACGTATATACACACACAGACGTATCTACACACACACACCCCCTTTCAAAGGTGTCGCTTTAAAACAAAGGGAAACACCATAGCTAAAATTCCTTTTAAGAGACTTAAGCTTTATAGTCTAGAATTCATTTTAAACACGTGAAAAGCACACATCTTCTGTCAAGCATAGTGACCAGGAATAAGCCACGATCCACCTACCTCAGCCAGATGCGCAAGGAGAGCAATACTTTGTACTGTTTTACCCAGACCCATTTCATCTGCCAGGATTCCATTGATGCCCTGCAAAAGATCCAGAAACGAACACCTTTCAGTTTATGATCATTTAATCCACACAAGACTAGCAGAACAGTTGCCACTGAATTTAGGGGAAGCAGTCCCAGTGTAACAACTCTGAAACACCTTATTATCTCTTACATCTTTTACCAAGAGATAATTTCTCTCAACTGCATTTTCATTCATTTCTTAGACTGACTTTTTTCCTCAGCCTGCCTGCACCTGGTGATCACACTGCCAGCTGGGGGGGCTGGCACAAGGCTGCCTGCAGTTTACCAGCTGACCAAAGCCTGAAACAGCACGCAGCTCCAAGCAGCAAAAGTTTCCTCAGTGTATAATCTAAGTGATAAACAGTTGCATAAACATCCATATAAAGAATCTTGAACTTAATGCCCCATTCAAAGTTGTTATTTCCTAAGTAATCAAAAATACTGATATGTGGTTTATGTAGTATTTTCCTTTCTTCTAAAGACATTACAGATTTAGTACACATCGTCTATTTTTAAAACCATTAATTTATTTTTTTTGATCAGGTTTACTCTAATGATTTAAATAACCCCATAAATTTAAAAATTTGCAGTATGTACTAAGATACCTGCTCATATAGGTTGGCCAGCCAATTCATGCCTTTCAATTGGTAACCTTTCAGTTTTCCATTGAAAATAGTAGGCTGTGGAATATCTTCTCCTGCCCGGATAGATGGGTTTGCTAAACTGTAGCTCTCTCCGAAGCCAGTACCAGACTTGTTAGCAGCCCGTAAAGCAGCTGCCCGACTCTCCTTTGCATCTTCATCAAATGATCTGGTCTAAACAGGAGAGGAAAGTATGCACAAGATGATGAATATATTAATTTATCAAGAAACTATAGCAAAAGGCTTTACACTTCACATTAAGACATAGGATGTCTGCCAGAAACAGAAGCCTGTTCCCATCACTCAAATCTTTATATTCTGGTTTCCTAGTTGTTTAGCACAGAAAATGGCAATGGAATTAAATTAAACTCTGGCACCCAGGATTAAACAAACCTACTTGACTGCTATGAAAGATCCTGGTTCTGTGGCCTTTACCAGTTACTCTGCTTTCTCTTCTGCTTCATGGATCCAAAGAATACATACCCGGGCCTGATGAATCTGGTAAGCGTCCTCAGCATTCTTCAGAGCTTGGGCCTTGTAATAGTTACTATCTGAAAACAACATCTTCATGTTAGAGCTCTGCAGCAGTAACAACCCAATTAACACACAGGTAAATTCCAGTAATTATGGCAGCACTTCTCACATAGAATAGAAAAATTTTGTGCTTGAAATAGTAAGTTAGTACAATAAGGTGCAAAATACAGTAAATTTCAAAACAGTGCACAGGAAGGATTGTAGATAAATTGCTTACCATAATCTTCTTGGGTGATATTGACCACTACTCCTCCGCCAATATCAATCTGTCTTTGGGTAGAGGTGTCTTCCAGCTTGCGTAGGATTTCCTCCTGTATTCCATCATGTCCAATATCTCGCTTACGACTCATAAAATGGGCATATAATTCAGTTTGTGTGATCAGAAAGTTAAGTTTTCGCTGCTGCCTCTTAGCCTAAGACAAGAGTGTTTACAAAAAAAAAATACAGATAAAGGGGAAAAAAAAAGATAACGGTTTAATGTTTAAGATATAATTAAAGAAAAAAAATATCTAATAATAAATCAACAACTAATCCAGGTTAGATTATGCACATCACTGTGATATCAAAATGCTAGAATAACAGCTGCACATAAAAACACTGACCAATGCCTGAAAGACTGTATTAAAATATAAAATTGTTGAAAAGTTCTTTTAAATTCAGTTATCATGGCAAAGAACACCATAATCTAAACAAAGTTTAAAAGTTTTGTTTACACTGAAAAACTAAAAGATTGCCAACAATAAGATTTTAGTGGTCTATAGTAAAAGAACTGAACAGGTGAAAAAACGCCTCTCCTGACAACCTAGCTCAAATGTTCTGTTCTTTACTAGTAAAAAGAATCATGGTAGAACACATGAAATGCATCACTAGGTAATATGGCTGAGCTATTATCATGGTGCAGCAAGATGTTGCAAAAAATCTGTTCACTTGTAAGTTCTCGTTAAAAAAAATGCTATAGCTAGAAGTTGTCTATTAATCTAAGTCACCCGAAACCTTCACAAAATGCTTATGTACTTGCAAGAATGAGAGGAACGCAATAAATAAAAGCGTAATTTGAACATAAAACTAAACATAAGTTATTCTAAAAATTGAACCTTAGCTCATCACCCCACATGCAAGGTGACAACCATAAATCCAACTAGAGCTTTGGCAAGAAAGCTTTTTCTTAAATTCAATCCTTGTTACTCTGCAAGGCAGTTCATGAAGCTGTCACATGGCCAACAAAAAAGCAATCACAGAAAAATTCTGTGCCTCATATATAAATGACTACATCAGTGTACAGCAAGGGAAAAAGAGAAAAAAAAAAAATTCAATGTGAATGAAAAGGTGGCTTGCCTTCTGGACCCAGAATGATATACAAACCATCACAAAAGCCTGGTCCTTACTAAGGCTGAGTTAAGTATGCCAGTGAGACCCTGCTTGCCTAATCCCTTACTCCATTTCCTTCACTTGTAAAGAATTTATGGAGTTTGAAGGCTTTTTTTATCAGCTCCAGATAACATTAGAAGAATTAGGTAAAGAATTTTAAGGTAACAGTAGAAGTACGTGGAATACCAGTGAATCGGAACAAATAACTACATTTCATGGCCTGGATTGAGAAACTCAAATTATCTGGTCACTTCTGTGTCTTCTCAACAGATGAAATATCAGCAATCTGTGCTTTTGTTGTACCTCTCTCATCTCCTCATCCAGCTTGCGTTGCTCCAGAGCCTCTTTCTCAGCTCGTTTACGATGCTCTTTTTCCACCTTTTCGTACTTTTTCCAATAGAGAAGCATCTCCTTGGTAAGACGACGTGCTCGTGGTAGAGTTTCCTTACAGTTTTTCTGGGCCTGGATAGCAGCTCGACGTACCTCCCTCATGCACTGATGGGCAAGCTAGAGTGAAATAACGTTTTAGGAAACAGTGGTAAAATGGGCAGAGTTTCAAGAAAGCCAGCAATCAACATCAATTTTAATTACAACCAGGCAGGATCCTTCAGAAGAGAAACACTCTGTTACTTTACTCTGGAGTAAGCCTTTCAAAATGGCATGAGAGAATGTGAACTTCCAAAAACCTCCTGAGACGGTGGAGAAGACAAAACCTGAAGACGGTTTCAGCATGGTACGGTACTTAGAGGATTGATCTGGTGGGTAGGTCCTTGAAAAGGCCTCAGGAGAGCAGAGTTCAAGGCCTACCTGCAACTCTGACTCATCTATTTGAGACACTTCTCTGTGGTACCCATGCCTTCTCACTGTTCTAATAAGGCTGCCATAATAGCAGTATTCGTGGAATACAATCCCATTCACATGTTAATACACTGAAAAGTGAGGGAGCATCCTACTATTTTCCTACTGTCTCATGAAGCAGCATAATACATTGTAATGTTTCATTCTAGTACAAATAAATTAATGCCATTGTTGTAACAGTCAAAATTGCTGGGTTTGATGTTTGTGACAGGGTTTTTTCCTTCCACTAAAATTTGCACATCAACAATTCTAATCTCAAATAATCAAACAAAACCAAAGGAAAAACAGTGGAATTCCAAAACCTGTAAGTCTGCTGCATCGCTCATTCCTAAAATGTAATTTGGGATACCCATAAATACAACGATCACAAGCTATTTGCCCAGACATCACAAAGAAAGCCACACTCTGCTAGCTAAGGAGGACCACAGGAGAGAACCTACCTACAGCAAAGTTTCTTAATATACACATGCAGGTCCTGTTTTCTGCATCTCTTACACAGAAAATGCTCCCTTTCTTGATAATGTATACACAGCAGGGAAAATGTCCCACATCATCTTGTCTCTGACGATTGTCAGCCATATACTTGATTACCTTTTCATTAGCTGTATAAATGCATCAGACACTTGAGCGTAATGCTTGAAAAATGCTCAGAAAGCCATTACCAAGCATTCCTAAAGTAAAGCCTTCTATGTAGAAAGAATGACACTTCTCAGTGTCTTCTCTGATGAGGAGATAAAATTCCTTTTGCAATCACTTAAGCAGAAAATTGTTCTATTTTTAATCTCAGCTCCTATATATAATTATGTAAATTAACACATTTAATATTACAAGAGCCCCTTTGATTTAAACAAGAATGCTTAAACCAGCAAATTCTAGCTAATGGATAGGTGGGTAGTTCAAAAGCCAAAGTGCATCAAAGTCATTGAGATCAGTATATTAAAAATGTACAAACTAAATCTTATGAAAGCCAAAAAGATTTCACGACAGAAATTCAGGTTGCTCCTGTCATCTGATGATTATGAAACACGCCAATATGACACATCTAAAAAAGGAAAAGCCTTATACTAAAGGACCAATTACTTCTATCCGGTGCTTTCTCCTGCCCTGCTAGTATAGTCAGCATTATAAGAAACAGAAGAAACATCAAGAGGTTACGATCTGCTTATTACTTCCACTACAAGTAACAGTATTAAGCTTAAACAACACTTACCTTTTTGCTGTTGGTTAGGAAAAGGTTGCGGGCCGAGGCTTTTTGTTTGTATGCCTGTAAAAGAATATAATCTTAAAAATAGTTAAAGGGTAATAGCTTCACAGTATTTTAAAAGATCACTATCCAATCTTCAGCAGATACACCGTGCCATCCTCAGCCACGCACACTACTGCATAATTAGGTACAGGAACTGTAAGTACTTTTTATCTCGACAGAAACAGCTTTTCATCCTTAACTACTGAAAGCATACATAAATGTATTATGACCCCTGAAGGAAGCATGTAAAACACCTCCTTTTTCAGGATCATTTCTTTAACTACTACTATTGCAAAGCAGGGTTCTCCTATTCCACTGTTAGCACTGAAATAAACAAAAATTTCCACTGATGTTAAGCACTAATGTAGAACCTATGTTCTTCATGTGACCAAAATCAAGCTTTTGAAAAAATAAGGTCTATCACTCTGCATGCCTCCTTTGTTTGGTTTCTAAGTTCATAAAGGATGCTGCTATAGTCATCACTCACTCAACTTCCTAGAATTGGACATATGTTAACAGTGAGCTCCAAAAAGCAGTTTGTAAGGTCCGCTCTGATCACACCTCAGAAAGCTGGCGACTGTGAACCCAGCTTTCCATTTCTAACATGCTTGAAACTCGTCCTTTAAATGATACAAATGCTTTTTTTCCCCTAGACTGCTTCTGAAATGTTTCAAAACCTACGCACGCTACAATGATTGAAAAACACTTATTTCCTGAGCCTTATGTAAAACCAAGATACTGGTTTGTTCTACGTTGCTATCTGGCAGATTAGCAGGAGTACCTGCTAGAGTTTACTGTACTATTCACAGAAAAGGGTTGGACAGCCAAATGAAAGCAGTGGCAAAGCACTGCATGATCCACTTAGATATCTCTGGTGATAAGAAATTTGAACTACACTGCTTACCAAATACAGAGTATCGGTCTGGACATTAATGACTACCAGAAAAACCAGGTCTTACTTCACCCTGTTTTGCAAGTGTCTACTTCCCACTAAGTTAATTTCTATTTCACTTCCTTGCCATCACCATCACTGATCTAGTGCCATTAGCCAAGCTCACCTTTGGCAACTCCTTTTTAACAATGCTAAGCCACACTTTCCGTCGACGTGCATTAAGTTGCTCAATAGTCAAATGCTTTTTCTTGGACCCGGGTGGTGGTGTATCATGAGAAAACTTGGCAAAAACTTTGGTCTGGTTATGGTGGCGTCGTGGTGACTCCTCTGAAGACAGTTCTTCATCCCGTCTCCTCTTTTTCTTTACTTTTTTCAACTTGCCTGCATGGCAACAATGATCATAAAAATCCGTTTCTTTTTCTATGTTTGGGACACATTTAGTCAGGTATCTTTCATGAATAAACCATCCTACTCAATTTACATGTGAAACCAACAAAAAAACCCCAAAAACTTATCCATGTTTGCCAATTCTGGTACCATCCATTTATCATATTAGATATTTCCTTGTTACTTTATAATGGAAAGATTGTTGTGTTTAATAAATAGAGTAGTGAAATCGAATTTTTCCACCCAGGGAAACATGCCTTAGGAGTTAAAATGTCTGGGACCTGGTACAATGTTTCTTGCTTTGTGGTAAAATTCTACTTAAAGACATGCAAAGGTAAGACACTGAAAGGTAACAACATTAGCATTTGGTAGGATAAGTCTCAAACCAAACTCCTTAGCAGTTGAAAGAGATTGGCATGTTCTCATGTATTACAAATACCAGCTTTCAGAGGAAACTGATACTGGTATCAGATATTAAAAATATTCTTTGTGAGTATGAAAAATCATGGATGCTGCAAGATTAGTGGAGACAAAAATACTCAAAGGAACTTGCAGAAAGGTAGGAAGGAAGGAAGCCCAAAAGAGCCCCCTTAAAACACAGCTCAAACTTAAGTACTTGCACTACAGAGAATTCACCTTACAGTGACAGTTCATAGCCTTCTCCTCCTGCTTCCTTACAGATTTACAGCTGCTGCCAGCTCAATCAAGAAAGGAAACTGTACTTCCTGGTAAGCACGCATCTGAGAAATTCCAACTGAGACGTTACAGAAGTAGTTTCATTTTAACTCACACTGGACATCAATTCTGAGTTCCCTCCGATTTCCAGAAAACACTCTCACTCCCTATGATTTCTTGTTCACTAGAATTACATATTCAAGAATAACCACATTAGGTACCAGATAAAGTCTTACACTTTCCAAGGAACTTCTGTGTTCTCAAAAAACTCTGGGTAAAAGGACCACAACACACAACTGCATTTTATGGATTCCAAAGCAAGGAATAAAGGTATAAGGTACTTCATGCGTAACTCTTTCATTCTAGATTCAGAGGTACACAAAGAAAATCTAAAGCCATGAACTCTCAATTCACACTCCTTTTTTTCACCCTAACTTTCTAGAAGCCTGAAGATAAAGCACAGTATTTCTGAAGATTTTTTCCTTTGACAGAACTGGGTATTTCCAAGCAACACCCAAAAGTTTTGAACATTTATGTTTATTCAAAGGAAATAATGTAGGAAAGAAGTTTAATCACAGCAGCCATTTAAAAACACAAGGTTAGTGACTTTACCTTTTAATTTTTTCTCTTCTTTAAACTTCTTTTTCTTGGGCCCTAGCAGATGGCGCTGCTGTTCGTAGTAAGGATCGTGCGTGGATAGCAGTCCTGCACTGTAGTACTGATATTGCTGCAACTGAAATGCATGTAAATGAGAACAGTAATGAAAAACAGATAGAACAGAAAAAAAGTTCAGATCTTAATCATAAGTAAGAGATCAGAAAACATGTACTTCTCTATATTTAGCACTGTTATCAAGCATCATACAGCGTTCAAAGTGAAAACACTGCTCCTGAGGTGGCCTCCAAGTTCTTTACACGGAGCCAAGCCCATCCAGTTAAGTAAGATGGGAAGAGTGGGCAGCGAAGCTTACACTTTCAAAACTTACTGCTCCATCTTTTCTATACAGGTACTGCCCCGCAAGACAGCACATCACACAAAGTGGTCCAGTCATGGACCTCCTATTTGTCTTACTTGCATTCCCAAATCACAAACATGTTCTACTTTACCCATTCCCAAATCAGAAACATGTTCTACTTCATCATTCCAAAGCATGTCAAAGGACAAAGGTATTTAAAAGATTTCCACAGGGTCAAACAACTTGAACATTCAGATTCATTCAAGTAAAAATATAGCTGCCTCAGCATCTTTCCCCCAATTATCAAAAAAGTCAGTATATTCCAAGCATGGTTCAACTAAAATACTAAAGAACTATATATTTGTCTGTATAAACAGACAAATTAAAGACAGTACAGGTCCAAAATTAAACTACTGAAAATGTAAACTTGCGATCAAATTAATGAAAGACTTATGAAAGGTGAGAACATCAGCATAAATAAACAAACTGTTTTGGACAGACGTGTCCCCTTCGCCACAACTGCACTGCTCATCTGACAATACCCTAGTTATTTTCACTGGATGTTATTTCTTACTAGTCTGGAAATATTTGTGTAAAATCTAACAAAAGTTATGACTTGTGTAAAACCCGGGTGTATGAATATTTGTGTAGTTAATGTAATATTTCAAAAAGCTAACACAATCTTGGTTTAGAGCTTAGCAAGTAAACAAAGGAAAAAAGTGGACAGAAACAAAGACCTGGGTGGGAAAATATTTCTCCACTCCTCTGGAGACATTTCAAAAGAATATCAAACAAGATGACAAATTTTCATTTCACACATCCTCTGACGGCAGAATAGGATGACTTCCTTCATCTCAGTCTACTTTCTGGTGCAATTCAAAACAGCAATGAAAATAATTTCTGCAAAAGCCCTTATAATTTGAAATCTGTATCATTAGAAAGAAAAGAGTCATGGAATTTGGCCTAGTATCAAGAAAATTGTAGAAATGTGGCAGACTACTTTCTTATAAGAAGGGTGAAAAGAGAATACAAGAAGAAAACCCAAAATAAAGAAGAAATGTAGGAAAGAAAAAAAGAAAGTAAAACCCCAAAGACTGACAGAAAACAATAAGGAAGAAAACTAGGAACTCCCTGTCAAGCAGATAAACATCACTTTACTATTCATCACCTCAATGATGATTTAAGTATACTGCTTTAGGTTTAAATATACAATTTTAGTCTTGAACAGCAGCTACTACCTGTATTAGATTTTAACCCACAGCACCTCAGTTTTCGTATATGTTATCCAAATCTTGCATTCTAGCACCCTATATTTGCTCTAGTGACTGAGACAGAGCATTGTGGAAGCTATAGGTAACACATGTGCCAGTACTAGCTACATAAATTTTTGATAGATTCTCAGCATAAGGCATCAACAGCTTTTCAGTTTGTATGTAACTAATCAAACAGACCTTGTCTGAAACTGATGTTAGATAGTTTCAGTCTACCAAACAACGGGATATTTTCCAGTCCACAAAATACTACGGCTTTTCAGAAAAACGTAGCAGCAGTTAAAATAATGCAGCTAAAGGAATGAATAAAAATCAAGGAAATGTAAAAATTCTGGGGTTTTTTACCTCTTTGTCTTTGCTATATTTACTTTGATGTAATTTCTTGTATTTGTGTAACCGCAGCATATTGTGAAGTTCCTCCCTTGAAAGAGAAAACTCTTCTTCCTCGTCTCCGTCCTCATCACTTGGTGAATCTGTGTCACTGGAGTCATCGCTTAGAAGGATACTCTAACAAGAATAAACAGAAACTAATTTAATAATCACAAGTCCCTACACTGAATTGTTTATTTATGCAAAGCACTCTTAAGCCTTTACCTAACAACGGCTGCAGGCCTGGCCCAACAATACTTAGCATTAGTCTTCCATCTGAAACGCCTCAAATGGAAAAGAGGTTTTTTGAGGTATGGTACTGTGTAGCAGCCAATCCAATACACGTTTTTTGATTTGGAGGAGGGAGGTAGTTTGGTGATAGTTCAGTCATTTCGGAATCCAGTTTGTCTGTCTGTGGTTTCAGAATGCTCTTTTCAGCAGTAAGAAAACCCAGGATACCAGTAGGGGCATTTTGCGATGCGTTCCTACCCCATTTCTAGTTTGTCCTGCTATTCTACCACTTCCACCTCCAACAGCTGCAGCAGGTCTGGCTCTTGTCTGACCTGCTGATAACCTGCTTTTCCCAGCTAGGGAAGGCTACAGTACAGGGAGCATGCAAAGACAGCATAAAGCCACGATTCCACTCTCTCCTTCCATCCTCATTTGGACCTTGTACTCAGTACATCTCAGAACAAATTTTTAGCCGAGCCCCAAATGTCGATTTAATATATTTCATAATAGCTCATTTTAATTTGGACAGTGTACTAAAATTACTTGAAGTTTCTGATTGTATACTCACTGTGAAATTTAACTAAAATGCTGCTGCTCACCAGAATTGAAACATCTACTGTCCATTTTGCTACATGATGAAAATGAAAGCCCCAAATCTGCAGACTGTAACTCTATTTTGTTCTACTCAAAGTCTAATAAAATATTCATTATCAACCATCACATACTCTTCTTTCTTTCCATGTCCAAGATGAGACATCTCTATAGAATGTATTTTTTGCTTTGATGAGTGTTTTTTTCTTAATGTAAAAAAACCCAAACCCTTTCATATTAGCAAGGGACACTAGCTCCAGTTACATCCAAAAAAAAAAAAAAAAGTGTGGCAAACAACAAGCAAATACAGAACAAGACTAAAGAATTCCTCTGGAGTCCTCTTTCCAGCAACACAAAACATAACCATATCTGTATCACCTTATGACCTTATGACACTGAAAAGTGTGGGATTTTGCATCAAGATTTAGGGCAGCTCTTAAAACATATTAGTCTAGCTTTCTGAGCTCTCAATCAAATGGACTATTGAGATGAGAACAAACAAACTTACTACAAACATACCGTAAACTTACTGAAATTGGAAACTGTATCTGTGATAATTTGTGATATGCTCTCACCAGTGCTCAACTTATTTTCTTGCTGCCGTCTGCTTGCCTATATGTTTCTACACATTGGATGATGAGATGCAATCACCGCTGTCTATACAGTGTTGACTGGAACTCTACCCACAGATTTCATAATAGCTGCATTTCTTTCCAATATTCTTACCTTCAGCCACTTTCTGCTCTTCTTCAGTTTGGAAAAGTTATACAAGCTCCCTTTCTCAGACTTTGATTCTGTTTAGAGAAAAAATAAAAGTAAAGTTCTTAAGAAATAATGCTTTTCCCAGCTTATCCCAAAGAAAGCAGATTCATCCTAGCGCCTGCCTACCTGGTTGCAGTACTCCATTCAGGGAATGCGTGTTCAGCATCCCAGAATTTCCTGCTCCAGAAGACTCCCCAAGCAAAGAGTTTGGAGGCTCTTCCTTAACTTGCATCAGGGGATCCCCAGACTGAGGCAGCAAAGGATTGTCATCCAATCCATCTTCACTTTCATCACTGCAAGAAGACACGTAATATGGTAGCAATGAAAGGAAAATATTCAGAAGAGAAGATGCCCCTGTAACTTTCTTACATGTGGCCATTCATCTAAAGGTTTGAGAATTGAGTTCACTTCAGATGTAATTTTACACACTAGAAATACTGCTGTTAATAATTTCTCATTAACCACTCAGCAGCAGTCAATCATCAGACCAGCCTGGCTATGCTACCAACCTGCACCTTCGGTCTTTAACTACGTATCTAAATTGAGAAGCATGAACCAACCAAGAAACGACTACTGAGAAAAAACACAGCACAGTATTGTCATCCTCTGCCTTACTGAGGACGTACACGTCAAAAATCTAAAGTTGCACTTTTTCTACTCCTTGTGCAGATCTTCACATATGCTTGTAAATATACCTGTTACCTATTAGCCATACAGTTATCAGTTCTGTAACTTTACAATTTAAAAAAAAATATGGTGGAATTCAACGTCAATTGCTTTGGGACAGAAACATACCCTGATGACTCACTTGTCATTGCTACAGCTTACACACAAATTCCGCATCTGACAACAGTCTTTGCATTTCACTTACGTCTACAGGCCATGTCTCTGAAAAATTAGTGCTTCTTCATCCTACTTTTTGCAGACAAAGAAAGTTTGGGGCATGAAAAGCTATGACAAGAGCTTTAAAACATAGTGCTAATTTGTACCTGGGTTGGTAACATACTGAATTACCAGTGTGAGCGAAGAGAAGCACAGTGCAAAATCTCTAAAGGAGGAGAGTTTATAATGAACAAGTCACTACTAAACCCCTAATATGGTGTTGCCTCGAAACAATATAATAAAAATATCTTTCCTTGATATTCCTAACCAAAAGTAGAGAAGGTTTTGGTACCTGGATATACTCCTGTTAAAGATGGCAGAGGTCTGTCGTAAAAACTGATCCAGTTGCAGAGCTTTCTCCAGATATTGCAGATAAAGGGGTTTTGCCAGCTCTGAGCAGCTGCCATCCTCCCTGGCACCCAGCTCTGAGGCCATAGAACAAACTTCTCCTCATGCACAGGTGCCTCCGAACACACAGCTGTTACGAAGAAACAACAGTCACCACCACCACCACCACCTCTGAAAGGAATGAATCCGATGAGCAGGCGAATCTACTGCATGCTACAACAAATGCTAGTATTTCCCAGAACAGGTAACCAAAGGAATTCTGGGCAAAAAGCTTAGGTTGCAGTTAATAGGTATATTCAAAAAACAAACAGAAATTCACACTAAACTTTCCACCACAGTATAACCATTGCCAAAACCTAGATTCTTAGGTTTCTGCCTTATGACTTCGTGGGTGCCATTTGATAGGAATGAGCACTGCACTAACCTAGTACGATAATCCAAGTGGCGACATAGAAATGCAAAGTACAATGAAGCCAGTCCTTGAACATCTAAAGTAAACTTTCATCACTATTAAAGATAACATGTTTAACTCTGAACAAAGGGCAGCAGTGTGTCATGAAAGCTGAATGAAAGGAATTAAATGATTACTCTTTAGCTGAATCATGTATATAAACATACTCCAAAAAATAACTACTGAAAACATTGTTCTGTAGTTTTTACCACTCAGCTCACAGCTGTAGTCTACAGAACACTTGCAAGACTCTTCCTTTAAAGCAATGCTACTCTTACAGGACTCAGAATATAGCTATTACCTGCTGACAAACAAGCTACAAGCTTTGGTCAAGTATGACCAAAAAAACTTCCACTGTAAAATTCAACTGTTATCTTTATTAAAGAAAAAATAATGCATAATTAGCAATTTATTAGCTACTTTTTAGATTTACAGATTTAGAACATACTCCAGCTTTATGTTTTGTCAACTAGTAAAAATATCTTGCCTGATTTTCATTCTTCTGTTCATTCTCAGGATTTTAAATTCTTTAAAAAACCTAAACACATCCCCCATATTTGCATAATACATACTTTAAAAACAAAATTATCAAAACATTTTATTGCTCTGTCAACTGCAATTTTATCTTCCTTCTACTACAAAACATGTCATAAAAACTGTTCCAGTAGCAGCTCTGTCAACTGGAATTTTGTTTTTCTGCCATTACAACAGATATCATTGTTATAACAATAATGAGAAAGATAATTTTAAACTATTTCCAAAGTCACACTTGTTACTGTGTAAACAAAAGTGCTGTAAATACCCTAAATATGATGTTATTTAGTAAATAAATGCCTTAAGCTTTTGCTTCTGGTGGAGGACAAATATAAAACCAGTCAGCTTTTGAAAAACTGTAATTGTTCTTCCAAAGGATTCTTATGGATTCTATCACTTCTCAAAAATACTACAAAACCTGAAGCAAACTTCACATTAATTTACTGCAAAACATTTTGTATTTGTTTGATTATTAAATCATTAATGACTAAACGGTTTTAAGCTTATGTAAGTGAAAATGCAGATTAAGTATCTGGTCTTGAAATTGTTCTCTCCTCACATATACAGTCCAAAAACCAGTCTAACTTTTTCCAAGTCTTTTATCCTCAAAAATTACAGAACAGATTCAGAACTTCTAAAGTTACAAAAAAACTGTAAGTGATGAGCACCTTAAGACTAATGGCTGTGGTTGAGCAGAAGCAAATTTTATTATTTCTTAATAAACACCTAGCCTTGATTTAACATCTTTACCCATACAGAATAAACAGCATGCCAGCAGTTGATAGATGGAATTAACAGCCCACATTTTAAAATTATTTTTAGACTGAAGCTATTTAGGTTCAGCTTTCTATATGCTAGATCTTCATACACCAGACAGTGGTGGAATGATTGACCTTTATTATCAAATACCCATTTCCAGCAGAGGTTAACAGGCGAAACAAATCACTTGAAAGATTTCCCTACGACAAAGTTATTAAGATTCATGCTTTCCAAGAAACTTTCATCTATGTATCATATTCCTTAACAGCCATCTGAAAACAAACCCACCTTAAAATCAAAAACTGTCTTCCAAGAGACAGGGCCATGAAAAAAGTAGAGGATTGAAAAATGAGAGGAAATATGAAACTTGTGCCTCTGATTGAAGAAATCATTAAGAAGGAGATAGAAAAGGACACCAAGACGGTGAAAGTGGTTTTCTTTCAGATCACCAATAAAAATGATGTGTTATAGGAGCAAGAGTCAATCCGTAGTACAATACCAGAAAAAGTACGGTGATCCCTTTACCATTTCAAAATGGATCCGTCAACAAGAGCATGCGTTACGTTAACATGGTATTATTTTACTTTCCCAGCCAACTTCACATGCAACCACTGTTTAATGATTTTACTCAGAAGCACAAAGCATCTTTCATCTGTCTGCTGTTCGCAGAAAAACTCCTTTCCAAAACTCAACACTTCATGGCACTGCCTATCCTGGAGGCACTGCGGCAAAGAAATGTGCCCCAAGGCGCACAAAGCACACAGGACTTCATTTGGATTCACTGCCTCCGAGGAAGCTAACAAACCAAATGTACTCTTTTGCACCCCGATGAGCCTTGCCCTCACAAAACTATACAAGCTTAACAGCAAAATAAAGGGAAAGAATTAAGATAGATTTGAGGTCAAGTTTTTAATTGCAGGACAGCAAATAGGCCAGAGGCAAAACAAACACAATCATATTCCTGATCTAAAATGAGTAACTGGATGCTTTTCTAGCTGCCCAGACACACTTGCCTAAGCCCTGGTCTAAGTGGATCCACCCAACTGGATCAGTGCCTCTCCTCCACACAGGCGATGGTTCTCATCCAGCTCCATGCTCATACAGCCAAGGAGATAATCCAGCAGAAGATTATTTCTTTAATTGTAAGAAGCAAATGACCCTATGAAAAGAAGACACTATCAGATGTGTTTAGTAATTGGAAAACTAAGATATTTTCTCAGAAGTGGCTTGTTTCTACTGCCCAGAGTTCCCAGGCAAATATGAAAGCAAGTGATAACACCCTTTGTCTGCAATGACTGCAGTAACTGCAAAGAGGTTTCATTCCATATTTTAACGCATTAATCCCCTTGTTGTGTACACTATGCTAAGCATGTACACTTAGCATCTGTACATGCTAAGTACCCATCTCAACTGTACTTTTTTCAGATACCTATGTTCTTAAATACTACTTCCCAGATCAGGAAACCTTACATTTCCACATTTAATAAAGTCCTCCGTGTGCTGACATAGTGTAAGTACTCTACATCTCACCTGTAGAAAATGACAAGCTTTAGCTTGTCTTCCTATTTTAATTGTCCCAAGAGGCTCCTGTACATACAAAGTTAATTACTCTTGTCCTCAAAACAGTTACTGGGCTGCATCGCGACTACCAAATAAACAAATAAACACAGGAGAGCTTAACAATATTCTTAAATGTACTAACAATGCCCAAAACAAATAGCCCAGCTGAATTCACAGCCTTTCATTTATTTACATGCCAACGGTCACATAGCGCTTCTCTGCTGATCAAAATAATAACACAGGAGGCTGATTGACAGACGCTTCTTTATTCCCTGTTCTTTTGTTCCCATTATAGGTTTTAAGAAACAGGCATTTCTAATGGCAAAACCTCCTTGAATACTGAAGTGAGAGAAAATGGGATCAAGCGAGAGGCACACAACAGCCTGATCCACTACAGGAGGTGACAGTGCTCAGGACATCAACACGACATTGCTTCAGTGGATTTACGTGGTAATGACATTCATTCCGCTTTGCTTCACCATTTTTGAAAGAAATCTATCCTTCTGCCTACTCAGTTTAAGGAAGGTTGCAGAAATGAAGGTTTTCAAAATGTTTTTATTACTGATCATAACATTTAGGTAAATATTGGTGTTACATGTGGTATAGTGACTGGAGGCTGCAGAGTAATCCTTCCTTACTGATATATACCAATTTTATGTTAAGTTTCAGTACCAAATTCAGTAGTTATTTGTGTTGTCCTTTCATCTCCCCTAGAGTTGTAACAGTTTAGAAAATTGGCATTTGGAACTAAATAGCTGCAGCACTGCCTTCCTTATCATGTTTTAAATCACATTGCTCAGTTCAATGTTAATGTAGATGTCAGGTTTCTTCACTCGCTCTGTTTTTTCAAGTCTGCCCCTTACAATGTCTAGTTAGAACGTCTAGTCAGTAAGTAAACACTCAGCACTGGAGAAGAATGCTCCAAGGATTCTCTGCTCAGAGAGCAGGGATACGTTTTATAACAAGATTTCTAAGTTTTATCCCCACCAACCTATACCAACCAACAGCAAAAACACCGCTCTCATGAAGCGGCTTAGCTTTAAAAGTAGATTCTCCCAGTTTAAACAAATATCCACTGGCTATTTCCGAATTAAGTCCAACAAGCTTTTCTACTGCTATCAGTTTAAACCAGGAGAGCCGGAAGTGGCAAGCTAGAAAGGTTTTGCTTTGTACAGCTGTCTGAAATAGCACTTTTTTCTCCAGGAGTTTCTTAGGGGTTTTTTGTGGGTTGTTTTTTCACCCTTCAGTTGCTGGCATTTCTACATCTCAGGTAAGGCCCAGACAATTACTTTTTCTTCTCCTTATGCCCAACACTAACATCAAACATTACAGTAAATAATGATAACTACACCCCTAGCTGAGGGCATATACACAAACACGAGCTGCCATGGAGGGACAAGGTACAACACAGCAGCTAACCCACAGCACCCCTTCTCAGCCTCTGACAAATGCAAGGCAATCACACACTACGTGAATGTATATGAAGTGTTACCAGCTGGCAGGCGAGAACACTCATTTGTTCAACTATTTCAGCCCACAAAAGTAGAGTTTCTTACCTCTCCTCCGTCCAACAGCTGTAAGCACACTGATGAAACATTCAAGTGGACAAAACCCTGAAGTCCCAGTTTACATACAGGAAGTCTGTATTCCTCATATCCCTATTTACAGCATTGAAAGTTTTAGCCATAAAGCAGGATTAAAAAATAGGGGCAAGAATGCAACCTTCTACACTATCTTAGTTCCCTCACAATTGTAGCAGTTTTCTGGGATTTTGACCACACGTGGTCTTTTTATGCTTCACATTTTGACACCAACTTTTTAAGAGACATTTTCCAGACTGATGCAAACACCTAAGATACATTTCTGTCTTGAAGAAAATTACAATTGAGACATACAACTCTCATCAGAATAGCAGAATACTGTAGGAATTTCCTGTGGTAGCATCTCCAGAATAAACCCTGACACAAACATACACAGAGAAGATTAAGTCAAGATCTATACGGAAAATTTACATTAGTATGGTAATATCAGCTAGGCATATTTTTCTCATATTTTTTATAAGCATATAATCTCTAATACAGACAATTGTGGTGGCATAAAAAAGCTCAAAGAGGTATTTTGTTTGGAGGATTACACGCTTCTATTTCCCCTCTCCTATTTCAGCTTACTTCGACAAATGCATAGTTACACTGACAACCATTTTTCAGAGTATGCTATATTCCAGGTCTCAAAATATAATCCCCATATAGTCTTTTTATGGCAGTGTCTTAAGTATAACTTTGATACATAAGAGATTATTGCTTTAAAAAGCAGATAGGAGAGTATTTCATAAGAACCTGAAGTCCCCAGTCTCCACTAAACTCAAGCTGAATGAATACATGTACATACAACCGAAGAGGGAGTTTACTCCATTGCAGTTTGAAATTAAAAAGAAACCATTTTAATTGCTTTTCTGAGTAATAAAATCTAGTTAAAACTAGATACTGTCCTATATACAGTACTTCGCTGGTTTGCTCTTGTGGTAAGGTTTTATACTGTTTGCCAAGGAATGAGACAGCATTTCATTCATCTCTGTTCCACCTCTCAACTGCTTTTAAACACAGAGGATATGAGCCAGTGGGGTACAGACTCCGAATTTTCTAATTGCCAAAATAATAGTTACAGATAGGGCCTAAATTATTATTATTTAATTAACAAAAAAAAAAAGCTATACAGTTCTACAAAAAATTTATCAGAAGCATACGCAGAGTGAATGACAGAATACTTTAAAACACAACACAACAGCTGGCATGTCACAGCTCTGCTTCCACGTTTAAACTAGCAGAAAAATGACTGGCAGAAAAACCAATCTATTTAACTGCTCAATTAGAGTAAGTCTTGTCCCAAAAGGGCAGTTAACAGTATTTATGGAGACCTCTGACGATGCATCCATACTCTCCGCAATACATAACAGCACCAACTGTCAGCCTCGCGCACTGCCATTGCTTCATTCCTCCTCTCCCTGTGTACACAAAATACAACCTGCATGGATGTTTCGGTTTTGTTTGGTTTTTACTCCCTCCACCCCAGACCACAAAAAGGGAACGAGGTCCAAGAAAGCTCTAAAAGGACCATTTTCTTCTTGCCATCTAAACCAATCCCTAGCATCTAATTTATGTTGTCAAACAGTGTGCTCATTACAGAATTTACAGCTTATTACGTTATACTCAAATGGAAGAAAACTCGCTTGTTTAAACAGTCAAGAAACGGAAGGCACTATTTTAAGCAACTTTAACAGTCTATGTGTGAGAGATGGACTAGAAGTGAATTACAGGGAATACCCTTAAAGACTGGGAAGAGGCTCAAGCTACAGTCCTGTCTCTTGAACTTTTCCCTCACTGTGTTAGCAACCTCTGGATGTCACGACGTACTCCTATGCATATATGTTGAAGGAATGACAACACAAATACACCATTTCTGATTTGTGTAAACTAAAAAAAGACAAGCATTGGTCACATAAAGGCCTATCAGGTGTGCTGCACAAACCCATACAGTACATTTGTTCGTGAGAGAAAAATAAAATTCTAGCAACGCACATAAGGACGTTTCACTACTAAAAAAAGGAACTTGACTTGCACCATTTTCTTCATACAAAGAAGAAAATAATCTAAAGAAACTGGTTATCATGACCCACAAGACTGCTGAAAGGGAAACTTACCACACAAGATCAGCAACAGGGTAACACAAAGAATGTGTAACGCTAAATGCTACTAAGCCCACCGGACACTGTCTCTGGCTGTGTGTTGGCAGTGAAACAGGACCAGGCTTTGCACCACAGCTGCGAAGAGGTACCTTCCGGCACCCCCAAATGGGGCCGTGTAGGCCTGGCAGGCACCTCTCACCCACAGCCACACGGACCCCGCGCGCAGGGCCCTGCGGCCGGTGACGGGCGCTGCCCGGACGGGGCTCCTTACGAGGCCAGGCCTTCACCGCCCGGCAGGACCTCGCACTGAGGAGAAGTCTCCGAGTCTGACCAGCAGCGTTGCATCATGCCGACGGCCGGCACGCGGGGCTGCCCGCGCCGGCAGCGCCCACAGGCCGCCCTTCCCGGGGCAGCCGCAGGCCGAAGCCCCCGCTCTGACATCCCGGCGCCCCAAGGGGGGCCGGCGGGACCAGCCTGGCGG
>VWZZ01002130.1:1640751-1665184 GCA_013399095.1 Psophia crepitans | reverse complement strand
CGGGCCGCGGGAGCTGGCCGCCTGTCCCCGGCCGGAGGGCGGCCGGGCCGCTCTCAGACCCAGCGGGCGCCAGCAGGACGCCGCCGCCGGCCCGCTTCCGCCCCCGTTTCGGCCGGGAGCGCAGCGAGGCTTCCCCGTCAAACCACGCCGAAGGCAGCAGGTGCTGGGCCCGGCTGCCCCCACACGCGACGGGAGCGCTGCGGGGCGGACCGCGCTAGAACCGGGGCACCGTCACGGTTAGCGGCAGCGGGGGCAGAAAGGGAGCGGCCGGCGGAGCTACACGCTTTTTACCGCATGCCCTGTCCCGCCTGAAGCATTGCACCACAGAGCCTGAAAGTTAGTGGTGGGGCCGTTAGCTGGCACCAGGGGGGCCTGCCCCAACTGCACTCCTCCGCCCCAGAGCATTTACAGTAAGTCAGTCATTAAGTAAATGATTAATCCAGATCACTTAACTGCCTGGAGTTAGAAACATGTAACTCGTGACTGAGCTCCATGTCAGCCCAGCACACAGCGGGTCCCACAACTACTGGGAAGTAAAGCCCTTGCCCCTGGCCCAGGAAAGCCACGTCGCCACGGTGTCCTTAACTAGTTACAGTACCTACATCCCTAACTGCAGCCAGCAGGTACGCTGTCCAGGAAGCACACATGGTTTTGTCACACATTGCTGCCAACCTCAGAAAACAAACTGCTAGTGCTGAGCAGCATGACAAGGTCTTCTGGAGCATTTTAAAAAAATACACTTTTCTAAGAGAAGAAAAAAAAGTAATTTTCAGTCTTGTCCATGAAAGGAGCGATAACCACTGCAGTCTATTTATGCAGTTTCCAAAAGAGTAGTGGAAAGCTGCAGCCACGTTTAGCCAGGCAGGTTTTGCTACTGAAAGCAATATACAGTGGCACAGACATGGTGACCATCTGGAAATCCTTATTCCATCATGCAGTTCCAGCCAGAGACCTACTTACTCTTTGAAGAGGCTGAGTGTGCAGCAATTAGTTTGCAGCCTACACAGAGACACTCCAGACCACCTCTTCCACATCCCAGACGTGATGCCTTCACATCCTACTTCCTCTCCCCTCTGTCCTTCCATTATCTGACATACCAGCGTTTTCTCTGTACTAATCAGACTGGATGGACCCAGGTGATTTTAAGTTGGGGTAGTGTAACAGAACCATTCCTGCACCGCCTCTGGCTCAGAAGAGCCTGCATGTTCCACATCCTACCTCACTGATTTGTGCTAACGCATCACTGCTTGGAAGAATCTTGTTCCAGATGAGTGACATGACCTCCAGTGCTGGAAAGGGGCCCAGTCCACTGCCAGCATCTCCTAGCAAACCGAATGAAAACAGACTCAATTTCCAAAAAGACATTTGTAAGATGAAGCTGCTTTAAACCTGTTTTATTTTTCCAGAGTGAACTGAGACAAAACTATAGAGTTTGATTAGAGAATACTGTTAGAGGCTTAAAAAAATGTAGAAAGTGCACTGACAAAGAGCAAACCTTGGACGTTTTTCTGCCAGTTTCTCTGCCACTCCCAGAAGTCAGCAAGTCCTACGTATAGTTTCAAAGAGACCTATTCAAATACTGACGGTCTAGTACTCTGTGGAGAGAAAGGAAACCAAGAACCCAACACGTTTCCCCTTGCAATATTGAAATGCACACAGATACATCCTAAGCATCTACTCACACCAGTTTACATCCAAAGAAAAACAGCTCCAACTGGTACATGCTCAAATGCAGATGTCACATCCCTTGCAACCTGGCATCATTGCTATTGAACCATTTGCAGCCCGAAGCCCAACAGTTGGACTGCAGTCTGTTTGGGACAGTGACCGTTACTGCTTCTATCCTTCCCAATTTCATGTTGTTCATCAGCATTCACCGGTACTTGTAGCCACAACCTTGAGAACAAAACCTTCCTTATACCAAATAAGGCGTTTCCCCACCCTGCCTGAAGGATTTGAATAGCGTGACATACAGTACTTTTTACATATTTTCATACATGGATGTGTATAAATTCAGAATTTCAAAAGCAAAGAATTTTCAACAGTCCTGTGCTTGCAAGTCAAATATAGCAATATGCCAAATAAACATTCCAAGACTCAGGCATGGCCTGCATTAATTTTGTCACCTGGTGGAATAGTGATGTCAGTTGGAGGAGCTTTACTTTCAGTGAATGCCACCCAAAGCAAGTATACTGGAAATAAACTGGGTTTGCTTTTATATCCTATTTTGCTTGAGTGGGACCACTATACATCTTCTAAACTAATTCAACTGCTTTTCCCCCTCCATTTATAGACACTTGCATATACACATTCCACATTAATGTTACAGCCTTCTCTACACCAGCTTGATACAGCAGTGCTGACAAACAGTAGCGTGCAACTTCCAGCAGGAAGCTTTTCTCCATTAGCCTAAAATAACTGACTTGGCAGAAGAGTCTTTTTTATTAATACACCTCTCTGCTGGTTTTGCCAGCACAGTGGTTCATGAGGGAGTGATCTTTTTCACTCTCCCATGAAAGGCTGCTATATGCCAAGACCACACACTTATCTGTAGATAAACCAAGCCCACATGGGCTGGCCAGAAGGGTTTAAGTTGTCCAAGCAAACGCTTTCTAATCTCAATGAATGGGCATCTTATAAGCCCCTGTTTACGTATCTGGATTGGATTAAAGTTTTACATACTTGCAACAGGTAACAACGGAACCAGTACAATTTAAGACATTGGTCTGATAACATAAGAAGAACAAGTCACTGTTTCAAAATAAAACGATAGCTCTTGAAAAATATGGATGTCAAAAACAGACCAAGAAGAACAGTCAAACACAGAAGAATTTCCTTTGAAATTAAAACCATCGTTTGCCTGACACTTCTGCATGGGGAATAGCCCCTTTTTCCATTTGGATATCTTCAAATACCCAGTCTAAGCTCATCAGAAGTTAGAGTTGTACAGCCAGCCTGAGGCTGGATTAAGATTCTTCCACAGATTTACCACTGGATTTTGATTTTCAACCTTTTCTTGACAAAGTACATCCTGATCCTGCAAGGATGTGATTTGAGAGACTGCTTTACTTGTAGGAAAGCAATTCCCATCACCTCTGTAGTTTCCATCCTTCTGTGGATCATTTCTCTCTTTCAATTCAACAACTGGTCTGATCAAAAGACCATCCTCATTCATTCTGTAGTCTTTTACTGCTTTCTTCCTTCGCAGCTCCTGGGTGTCTGCCAGCTGACGCAGCTCCTCTGGCAGCTCCGTGCAAGTGGGCTGATACAGAAAAAAGAAAAGAAACAGAAAAGCAATCAAATCAATACATATGCATACACATGCCCTACTTTTGTTAGTACCAGATAAGAGCACCCTCTGTAATTAGCCAATGGAACAGAACAGTCATCTCATTAGATCTGTGGAATGCATCAACTACCTGCTTACACAAACAATACCTCAGGGGAAAAACTGTCTCCTCCCACTCTCCCTTTCTTTTAAAGGCAACCCAAAGGGAGAAATGTTAGACTTGCATTTATTGTTTACTCCTTTTTTATGATGATCTTCAAGACTTAAGGAATACTTCACGTATGGGATTTAGAGGTCTCCTGAAAAGCCTTTTGCACTATGAAGTTGTTGTAAGTCCCCAAGAGAGGCATAACCAGTTCACATTTACTTGTAGGAGTCACTGCAAAGGTAGCTTTCCCAACTTTTCATTTAAAACCATGCTATTCTACCCTACGGGTAAAAAAAAAAAAAAAAATCACACTCTTTATGTGGAAAAAACAACACATTTAACAAATCAATGAAACAGCTGCTTAGGAAGTATGTGAAAGGAGATACCCTCCTTGATTTGGTCCTGGGCAGTGCATGGAACACTTCAAAATACAACGTTCAAGGATCTGCTCCTTAACAAAGACTGCAATGGCTCACCATCTTTGTAGGAACAACAAAGAAAATCCACAGTTGCGTTCAGCTGTAGAAAGGGGAATTACACCAATAAGGAAGCATGATAAAAAGTAGTAAGAGGTGGCCAAGCAAATTCAATCCTAGTAGGCAACATGGAGGCAACTTCAAGACAACATACAATCAGCACAGAGTAAACATTGCAAAAGATCACAGTGTGAAAGGAAACTGACAGGACTACAGGTTAGGGCAATGGAGACTATGAAGTAAGCATCCTTCAGGAAAGCTAAGCCACATCCCAGTGAAGAAAATAGTACGGATGAATTTACAGAAAAAAAACAAGGACAGGCCAGAATAATTTTATTAAAATTTAACAAAACTATGACAATACAAAAATTTCTTTAAACATGAGGAGCACAAAACGTCAACCACGCTTCAGGGCCAAGTAGTGATCAGAATACAAAAGCAGCACAGTAAAAACAACAACATTATTTCTCTTCTACATTCAGCATACAAAAAAGAGGTGGAGATTCCCATACCAAAAACATTCATTAGGTACCCAGAATCTGTTTCAGATTGTCCCATAAATACCTAATACCAGTACCTGAAATACAAAGTGAGGTGGATTCTACCCAGAATTCCTGAATAGTGAAAGATGAAAAAGCTGAAGAAGTAACTACAGTATATTGCTTAAAACCTGCCTTGATACCCAGGGACTGGAAGATTGCAAGTGTTTAGAGAAGGTCCCAGGAAAGATACAGGAAGTGACATGCTGGTAAGTCGGGTGTCTGTATGAGCACACTGGTAGAAACACTAAGGACAGAATGAGTGGACACAGATGTGATGCACTGGAAGAGAGGTACCACGGTGTTTCTAAAGGGCAGCCATGCCTTACAAAACCTACGTCTAGAAGTCTGCACAGGTCCAGAGGAAGGCTAAATAATTCAGACAGGATTAAAAAGCAGAGCAAGCACTTAATTGAAAATATCCCACCTTCAGTTCTGTTTAACCAGAAGAACACACATCCAGCTTCTTTACTGCTAACAGTATCCTACAGTGAGAGGTAATCCACCCCCCAAACCAGTTAACGCTAAGCTGCACAAAAATTCAGGTGGTACGTTCATAATGAGTTCGCATTGTGTGCAGTCCCAACTCACCTGCCAATTAGGGAAACCATCTGGCTCAGGCATGCAATTACATTTAAGACAGAGAACAGAATTTATGCCATCATGTGTCATGAACATGTTATCTACTGTAGCTTTACCTTAAGTGCATTGGGAAATCAATTCTGCTGCACAGGAGTGTGCTACTCCCCTACAGTACCAGAGCTCTTCATCAAGAAAACACTGCACTTCTACGAGAACATTTGCGTCTTTACACTGATGGGTTCCCACACTGATTTTGCTTCTTTGAATTTAAGTCCTAAACATCAGAATGCAGCTGCATTTCCAATATACCTGACAACACACAATATAAATCTACAAGGAGAGTTAGAAATGTAGCGCACAGAGCTCCTTTACTAGCTCTTATCTAGTGACAGAGCTGCAGAGGCACAGAAACCCATTTTCCTTGATGTCTGTATCCGCAAGAAAAACAATTACTCCTGCCACATAGGTATGCTAAAATGCAGGAAACTGCAGAGACGTTTAGGGTGGGAAGTTTGTTTTGAGTTCTCCCCCTCAGCAGTAAGAAAGACTGTCAGTTTGAGAAAGATGCTGAAGAAGGAAGTTGAGGGCTTTGATAATGAAGCACTGAGGATCGGAGGTTACTGCTTTGCACCTGGTTTGTGGGTAAGAAGTCAGGTGCTTAGGAGGGAGTGTCCGCTGTTCAGAAGACTCAACTACTTCTCACAGGTAATAACATAAGAAACCACAGAAAGTGTCAATGTACATTTCCAAGATTGTCAGGATGAACGAGATGCCTTTCTATTTCCTTTTTCCCCTCTTCATTCTCTTCTCCCGCTACTACACCAACATGGGTGCTGCATTATCATTTTTGGCTGCTGGGGACCACTGGTAATACTTTACTGTTGGTAGTACAACTGCTGGGATGCATGACACCCATCTTCTCCACAAGCCTTTCCTGAAGGAACTTCTAATCCATGGAATTGCATTCTTTGACAGCATGTCTCCCGCCTGGTGTACCAGCTCACAGACCAGCTCCTCAGTACACCTTCTCTTACTGCTGAAACAACTATCAAATGACAAAAGAATGTGTTTGGCTGTCCAGAAGCAAGGTGGAAGCCTTGCTGAAAAGGCTGCCCACTGACATAAGGACTCTTTCTTTGCCATTTCCAGCAAAACATCTGAAAGATCAAAGGCAAGACAGCTGAAACCTCAGGTGAAACCAGGACTACCACAATTGCTGCAAGACAGCTGAAACCTCAGGTGAAACCAGGACTACCACAACTGCTGCAATTGCTCACAAGAATTATGACATCCAAGTCAAAGACTCAAACATACTATTTATACAAAATACATAACTGCTGTTTGCTCTGCTCTTACCAGTTTATTGCTGTGAAAGCAATAAATTGTCACTAATCTCTATTTCTACCAGTTTATCCATGGCCTCTGACAATGTAGGACTTTGTTCCCATGAAAGTATTCACGAAAACTTGTTTTAAGGGAAAGTACAGGCTTCTGTTGAAACAAGCTGGAACAAAACAAAACCCCCACCAATCACACATCTTCAAGAAACAAGGCAAAATTAAGACACAGGCACATGCAATTACGCATAAATCTGAAATCAAGCACTCCTGAATACGTTGAAGGCCACAAAGTTGATCTGACCCTAGTAAGAGCTGTGCATTTAGCCAGCAAGCGATTCCTGTATTCTGCCATTAATGGGGCCCTGTTAGAGCATACAGAAACTTCCAACTGAGGAACAAGAGATGTACGTGGAAAACTGACTGCAGGGACTGGACAGAGGGAGCTCAAGGTAGGGACAATGGTATTCATCAGCCTTATTTACACTTGTTTTTCCTCAACTCTCAGTGGATGCAGTGATCCATAAGGGCAAGCGAACAGGCTTGGCTTTCATTCCATGATTATGCATATTCATTTTTTCTTGCTGCTATTCCCAAGAAAACATCTGGTCCAGATCTGCTCCCAGAGGCTGAACCCCTTGCTTTGACAAGAGGAGAAAGTAGGTAAGTGCCCCAGTAGTCATTACTCAACATTATTGGTCATAACACAGCATTATTCTATTCACAGGCAACCTCAGACTGGAAAGCCAAAGCACCTTGTTCACCAAGTATAACGCAGTCCTGTTAATTACACACAATAGCTGTCAGCATTACGAACTTCTGGATGTGGCAGTGACCCAGGAAAGAGGAGAAGAATGCTGCCATATTAGTCCAAGCTGAAGTTCAGTGCTGCAAACCCTGATCCATGACCTGAGATTCAACATGTGACAGCTGGAGATGGGAAGGAACGTGGCTACGTATTCCATCCAGCTTTTTAATTTTAATGAAGTCTCATGATTGAAACTGTCTGTAACTCCGTACTTGTTTTGCAAGTACAGTTTCCATGGGAGTGTCATAATTTTGGGGGAAATGAGAGAAGGAAAAAAGCATTCTTGTGTGACATGATATCATTCAATGAGATCAGAGGAAACAAGAAGAGGCCAGGGAAGCACAGCTCTGTTGTAGCCAGAGGCACAACAGAAGGCATGTGAACATGATTAACTTTCCCTTTGTCAAAAGGCTGAAGAGCTGGTGGTTCTGTTTAGAGAGCACAATCCAAGAATGAAAACAGAACAGAGAAGGGCTCAGAAGAGGCTTCCTTACCTGGAGTGATGGAGATTGGTCAGTTTCCAGATGGAGTCATCTCCAAGTGCCTGTAAATCAAAGCAGCCATGGTAACTTGGAGACTCTCTTGCCTAGCAGCTTTCACTCCCACGGCTTTCAAGTGAAGCCTTGATGTACCACAGATGGTTCCTGTTCACTCAGGAACTATGCCCACCTTCCAATTTAAACACTGAATTAGTGCAAGATATCTTTCTGGCCCTGGAGCATTTATTGTCTTTGGCTTTGCTGCAGTCCTGCTTTCAGCAAGGGAGCTCTCAGTTATCCAGCACAGAGAGAGCATAGTAGATAACATATTTCAGGTTTCCAAAATCTTTCCCTGGCATAGGTATTTTCTTCAGAATCCAAGGACATCCATTATTTCTGCTAAAGTAGTCCTGGAACTGCACCAGATCATGTCTAGAGAACAGAGTCATCAAGCACAGAATCTTCAACAGCAGCAGCATTGGAGTCTGTGTCCCAGATGAAGTCAAGCTCATTGTACCAGACTGCTGTTCACAAAGGGTCCAAGGTGGAACACAAGTGTAAATTCTAACTGGTCAGTGTAAAAAGTAAAATACTGCATACAATCACAGAATGGTTTGGGTTGAAAAGGACTTCAAAGATCATCTATTCCCACCCTCCTTGCCTCAGGCAGGGACACCCTCCACTAGACCAGGGTGCCAAAAGCCCCACCCAGCCTGGCCTTGAACACTTCCAGGGATGGGGCATCCACAGCTTCTCTGGCCAACCTGTTCCAGTGCCTCAAGCACCCTCACAGTCAAGAATTTCTTCCTAACACCTAATCTAAATGTCCCCTCCTCCAGCTTAAGGCCATCACCCCTTGTCCTATCACTACATGCCCTTGTAAACAGTCCCTTCTTCAGCTTTCCTGTAGGCCCCCTTTAGGTACCAGAAGGCTGCTATAAGGTGTCCCCAGAGCCTTCTCTTCTCCAAGCTGAACAGAGGGGCAGCGTCACCTTCCTTGACCTGCTAGTCACAATTCTTTTGATGCAGCTCAGGATATGGTTGGCTTTCTGGGCTGCAAGCACACACTGCCAGCTCATGTTCAGCTTTTTCATCCATCAATGCCCCCCAAGCCCATCTCAGGGCTCCTCTCAATCCATTCTCTGCCTAGCCTGTAGTTGTGCTTGGGATTGCCCTGACTCATGCGCAGGACCTTGCACTTGGCCTTGTGGTTCACACAGGCTCACCTCTCAAGCCTGTCAAGGTCCCTCTGGATAGCATCCCTTCCCTCCAGCATGTGGACCGCACCACACAGCTTGGTGTTGTCGGCTAGCTTGCTGAGGGGGCACTCCATCCCATGTCACTGACAAAGATGTTAAACAGTGCCAGTCCCAATACCGACCCCTGAGAAATGCCATTCATCACTGATCTCCACTTGGAGATCGAGTCATTGACTGCAACTCTTGGAGTGTGAGCATTTTCCAGGTAACTTTCAACCATAGCTCCACAAAGTGCACAAAAGGCGTAACAGACCTAAGTGATGGATAAACTTTACTTCTAAATATCCATGAAAAAGCACTAGAATAAATAGTGATGGTGGAGGTAAGTATCTTGACTATTACTTCATTCTGAGATTCAGGGAATTAATATAGACTTAGCCAGAAAACCTAGAAGTTGCAAAAACAAAGCTTTTTTTCTTAAAACAGATTGCTGAACTCCAACTTGCAAAGGCTTCCCTTGAAGTTAATTTTGTTTACTAAGTGTTGTGGTTTAACCCAGCAGGCAACTAAAACAACCCAGTGGGATGGGGGAGAGAATCAAAAGGAAAAAGGTTGAGATAAAGACAGTTTAATAGGACAGAAAATAGCAATATACAAAACAAGTGACGCACTGCACAGTTGTTCACCACCTGGAACTGACACTCAGCTAGTTCCTGAGCCACACCATCTCCTGGCCAACTCCCCCAGTTATATACAGAGCATGATGTCATATGGTCTAGAATATCCCCCTTTGGCCAGTTTGGGTCAGCTGTCCTGGCCGTGTCCCCTCCCAGCTTCTTGGGCATCCCCCCGCCTTCCTGTTGGCAGGGCAGTGTGAGAAGCTGAAAAGTCTTTGACTACTTGGCAACAGCTAAAACCATCAGTGTGTTATCAACATTATTCTCATCTTACATCCAAAACCACAGCACTGTACCAGCTGTCTGTAAGAAAACAACTCTGTCCCAGACAAAACCAAGACGCTTAGTGATGTAACTGAAGTAACAGACCAACTTTAACTACATCAAACTCCATATTTGGAGTGTAAATATGTATTGCAAGCAGATTTTAAATAAAGGAGAAACTTTCATTTGTGTGATTTTCTCACAAGCTCACAAGATATAGAAGCAACAGAATGATTAACAGTGAAATGATGGTGAAAATGACTACTTTTACTACCCATACAACAAGATTTTCTAAAGCAACTGCATGAAGTACAATTATCAGATGTGTTATTAAATAGATCTTCAAAATGCCATTTGAAATGCTCAGGATCAGATTAATTCCTTGTCTATTCTTATGGAATAAATGGATTTATGAAAGGATTGGCTTCAGCAACCTGAGTATCACTTAAAAAAATTCTAGAAGTAGCCTGTGCAAACACAATTCATTCTCTTTTCACTCCAACAGGCTGTTCTTTTTCCTCATGTCATGTCTACTTTCGCATGCATTTCACATTGGAAATTCAGATGTCAAGCTTTTTTTCCATGTGCTATGAACCACCTTTTTTTTTGGCAGCTCTCCTAAAGAGAAAAGGTTTTCAGATATGACCTCTTATCTTCCATCTGTGAAGCAACTGTGACCTCTTGTGGTTATCTAAACTAATCTCCTCCTAAATCCTCAATAATGGGATTTACTGCTCTGAGCCCTTAAGTAATTCCTAAAGGCTTCAAGTCTGTGCTTAGGTGCTTTGTTAAACCAGAGCAAAGAAAAAGACAGTTTCTTCCATGAAGACAGACCTGCATTTTCTTTTCCTAATAAATATTTCAAAACATTTACCACTGCAAAAATGAGGTGGCAAGAGGGTTATGTTCATTCAGTGTCTTTCTGATAAATGAAGATGTTTCACCATTCGTTTCTCACCCAGATTTAATACCAGCAATATATCTTACATAGTTATTGCAGGCTCACCCAAGATTACTTCAGAGGACAGAAAAAGACCACATCAACGCCACTTCTGTGTTTGGTTTTTAGTGCAGGAAGTCAAGCCCCTTAACCAAAAATCTCCCTTCCTCTGCTTTAAAAATTAACAAACAAGAAGGGGCTGCTATACAAGAGCCACCCCAATACTCATGACCATGCAATACTACTGGTTCTATGTAACCAAAGATGAGAAGTGTTACTTGTCCTGATTTTTTTTTAGATAACACAGGTGAGAATAAATCAGGAATACAAGATAACTCAAAAAAGTTTTTACTGAAATAAAAATCTTTGGCCAACGAGAGACAACATTTCTCAGAAACAGTTAGTACATGCAAAACAGCTCAGCGGTAAAGACTACAGAATAGGAGAAAAATAGAACAAGATTTGGGGACTAAATGCTCTTATGAAAACAAAGCAACTCTGGCAGCTCCAGGTACCAACACTTGACAACTGCCTGGCCTTCTTCATGCTGTTGCATACACAGAGCCCATACTGAGGTTCTCCATCTCAGATGAGGGTGAAGAGAAGGCACATGTGCCTGTGCCCATACCTTAGCAGCTGCAGCTTACCACCCACAATACTAACTTGAGATGGATTTGTGCTAATGAACTCACATGAAATGCAGCTCAGTAGATACAGACACCATCACTTCTGCTGCTGCACACAGAAAACAAGGTATTTGGCATAAAGTAGGGTGTACAGTTGCTGAAAAGGAAGCTGCCTTAGCTAGGTCCTCCAGAGTTTATCCATCAGAGCCTTAGATCAAGTCACTAACCAGAGAAACAAGTAAAGACATACCTACCTTTGCACTCCCAAGGCGATCTCCAGACCCAGTCCGATAGGCATTTAAATAATTATGTACTACAGCTGTTAGGTCAGACATCAAGTTATCCATTAGAGATGAGTGGAGCAGCAGAAGACACATAGCCTCCAGAGTAAGTGCTTTAAGCAGAGAAGCTGGACAGGGTCTCAAAAACCATACGTCAGGATTCTCCTGTGTATCCCAATGCAAATGAATACAGTTATTTAAGTAGCAAAAATTATAACAAAGCTTTTCATCACATTCTTCTGCAGTTTACAACATATCTCCTGATGCTGATCTCTGTTTTCAGTGCTACTGGACACTGGCAGATTCTAAGACCACCTGTGGATGTTAGAGAAGACAGAGCTTGGGAGAAGGGATTTCTTTTTTAAAAAAAAAAATCAAACCAACACACCTACTCCAGCATTTAATGCTAAATTCTCTCTCACCCATCTCTGAAACTAGGTCAGATTCCTAAGAGCTGAGCCAAAAGAACTAAAGGGAAAAAAACTCCCATCAAGGGAGCGAGAGAAGCAGCTGGGGATAGTAACCTCTTCAGCCATCACAACTGGAACCAAGAAAATGTGAAATAAGCCTCAGTTAAGCAGCACATCCATGATACGCTGAGCACAATTGTCACTACAGAGTGGCAAATACAGGTATACTTACTACATACATATTACACAGTGATCTTGCACTTTTAGTCTTCAGACCAATAAGAGGATTTGATCTGGTAAACTAAGGTAGTTGTGTTGTCATTTGGCTTAGATTTACCATATAGAATTCTCTAAACTGAAACTGAGAGAAACTATCAGAATTCCAAAGCTTATATAAAAATAAAGCTGTGTTCAAATTAGAGGTTGCAGAGAGTAGCTATTATAGCAGTATCAAATAACATTTAATCCAGGCTTTTGAGAAAGATTTACGTCTATGAACAGGCAGATTTACTCAGGGGGTTAACAAGACCAGTATGAAGGGAGAAAAAACAGTCTGGTAGGAAAGAGGACATTCCTCCTATTCAGCAAAGAAATCCTGCCTATATAGAGAGATCTCACTAAGTATCTAGTCCCCATATTTAATAGCTTCTTTGGAAATCTTCCCCCCCACCCCAAAAAAAAAAGTCAAGGCAAAGAAATTAAAACCCAGCAAAAAGATGCCACAAAAGATGCTGGTATGAGCATATTTCTATACTATTTAACTAATTTGATATCCTTCTAGGATAAGGTCACCCACCTAGTGGATGAAGGGAAGGTGGTAGATGTAGTTTTTCTGGATTTTAGTAAGGCTTTTGATACTGTCCCTCACAGCATCATTCTGGACAGGCTGCCCATCTGTGAGATGAGCAGGTTCACAGTGTGCTGGGTGAAGAACTGGCTGAAGGGCAGGGCTCAAAGGGTTGTGGTGTATGGGGCTACAGCTGGCCAGCAAACAGTCACCAGTAGTGTTCCTCAGGGCTCAATTCTATGGCCAGTTCTGTTCAATACATTTATCAATGATCTAGATGCAGGAGTGGAATGCACCATTAGCAAGTTTGCTGATGATACCAAACTGAGAGGTGATGAGGGACAAGAGGACTTGCAGAGGCATCTAGATTGGAGCACTGGGCAATGATTAACAGGATGAAATTCAACAGGGCCAAATGTCAGATTGTGCACCTGGGACTGAGTAATGCTGGACACAAGTATAAAATGGGAGAGGAGTGGCTGGAGAGCAGCCCTGCAGAAAGGGATCTGAGGGTGCTGCTCGACAGCAGCTCAGTATGAGTCATCAGCGTGTCCTGGCAGCCAAGAGGGCAAGCTGCACCCTCGGGTGCATCAAATATGGCATAATAAGCAAGACAGGTGATTATCCTGCTGTATTCAGCATTGGTGCAGCCTCACCTTGATTACTGTACACAGCTCTGGGTCCCACAATATAAGAAGGACGTGAAGGTCCTTGAATGCATCCAGAGGAGGGCAAAAAAGCTGGTGAAAGGGCTGAAGGCACAGCCTGTGGGAGCAGCTGAGGACTTGGGGCTTGTCTAGTTTGGAAAAAAGTGAGGCTGTGGGGCAACCTCATTGCTCTCTGCAGCTTCCTGAGGAGGGGAAGTGGAGAGGGAGGTGATGAGCTCTTCTCCCTGCGATCCAGTGATAGGACGTATTGGAATGGCTCAAAGCCGCACCAGGGGAGGGTTAGACTGAACATGAGGAAGCATTTCTTTACCAAGGGTGTAGTCAAATACTGGAATAGGCTTCCTAGAGAGGTGGTCAATGCCCCAAGACTGCCAGTGTTTAAGAAGCATTTGGACAATGCTCTTAACATGTTTTAACTTTTGGTCAGCCCTGAATTAGTCAGGCAGTTGGATTATGTGGTCATTGTAGGTCCCTTCCAACTGAAACAGTCAGTTTTATTCTCTTTATCAAGATTCTCCAAATCTTAAGAGCTCCTGGCCCATTAAGTTTTCCCTTGCTTGTCCCCATCTGAAAGATTAACAAAAACAACGACAGAGAATAGTGATTTGGCAAATGCTGCTGAATTGCACAAGCAAGAAGAAAATCGCTGCTTTCATTTTTAATAGTGCTGACAGTAAGAGCTTCCTCTTTCCCTACTTGACTCTGGATTAATTTTAACCAAGCTTTTGGAACTAGGTTTCAGAATTAGTCAAATACATTAAGATATCAGGAACATTTCTTACCCAAGGTTCTATATATTCTCAATTACACAAGCTTTGTGGTTCTTCAAAACCTCAATTTCAAATGAGCTATTAGGAAATACCAGCATAAGCAATGATGCCCACTAAAGCTTGCATCTGTTTCCCAAGACAGTGTTACAAAATATCCTTAACTACAGCAATTTGACCACTGCATAGTGCCATGCTCTTAAAAAAACTGATAGAAACATCTCAATATGGGCAATGGCCCAATATGGGCTCACAATTGAGTCTTCAGAAGGAGTCTCACTGAATCACTCACTGAAGCCATCTGCTGCTTGCACTTCATGATGGCATCCCATTTGGAAGGTATCTTCAAGTGTTGCAACAAACACTCCTGTAATGTGCAGACACGGTGTGGAAGGAAGCCGCCTGTTTGCATTGAGAACTGCAGAACATCAGCAACCTGTGACAGAAGGGATCAATATGCCATGACCAGCATCTGTTAAACCAAGGCAAAGAATGTCTAAGTTTGACAGTGGGGATGCATATTACAAGTAAAGTACACTGCAAACAAATTAATCCTCATTTTGACTGCATAGAGGCACAGAACTAGTAATCTGATGCCTTAAAGTTGTTGAGTTACATAAAAGGTTAAATTAAGCTTTAAGAATGACCTGTAAGTTATATATTGTGTTAGTATAAGGCTCCTTCTAGCCCCCTATTCTTGCCTCCAGACAGCAGGCAGTTAGGAACAGTATAACAAGAGAATAAACAGTGACGCTTTCTGAGGATACTTATGGTTTTGCCTTCTATCTAAAACCTGAAATAGCAATGCCATGTAAGGAAAACATGATGGAAGTATGAAATAGCAGTGTCAGACTTCCACAAGCATTATCATTAAGGGTTACTTCAATAGGTGATGCTTAAGCACTGTAAGAACATCAGTGGGAAAGGCAGTCAGGGAACATCAGAAACCTCTCACTGCCATTCTCTACATCTTGTGTCAATTATATTGGGTTACTTACTGCAAAGAATAAACAGCTGCAGCAACTGACCAAAACCAAGGATAAATAACACTTTTCAAATTATGCAGGCAGGATCCCATGTAAACTGGAGTTCTTATTTCCATTGCTGTGGTTTTTTTAAGCAGAATCTCACTTATGCACACAGCCTGTTCCAATTTTAACACTGAGAAGCTGTCTAAGAAGTGCTTCACAAAAAGCATCTACAAGAGATTGCTCACAGGTATCTCCTGGTTATTTGCTCCAGTGGTACAGGGTAGAAGACAGGACAGCTTAATTCCACAATATCAGGTGCACTGCAAGGTAGCCAAAACCAGACTACTTCACTAGCTTACTCACCTTAGAAGTAGGATTCAGGCCAACAAATCAGAGTAATTGAATTTAAGCCTAGAGATCTATCAGTGCAAGAAAAGCATGCATGTCAGCTCCTACCAATACAACAGAACGAGTGCAATTCTGTGTACCTCAGACACTAGGGTGGAAAGTTCTGGTTAGTTATTCCCACTGTGTCCACTAGTTGGGAGCACTGGTGAAAATCTCCTCCTATAGTTTTTTCATGCAGTCAAGACTTAACACTTACTGATACTTCACCTGTAATGGAGTAACATAATGTTTAGGGGCAAAAGGTCAAACTAAGAACAAAGAGGGACTGAGAGAAGCCTCTGCTGTATAAACCTTACTATATACCCCAGATTAGGGCTTTGAAGAGTTACTATAGGCACTGTATCTATGACATGGAAAGTCAGTATATAGGCAAGGACAAGTCACATAACTATGCATAACACATCCATGCCCATTATGAAAGATCACAGCCATTATGTTATTTTCTTCTGTCTCAAAAGGCTCTTAATTCTCCCGTCAGTCACACAACATTAACTACCACAAAACTACCAGGGCCAGCACCAGCAAAAACAGATTTTTGTGATAGTCTGGGGCCTGTTCTCTCACTTCTACCACTGCTTTTATTAGGAGGTGCTTCCCAGTGCTGGATATCTGTAGCCTGAATCTATTTCTACATTTGTAAAAGAGGTAAAAAGAATAACAAAGAACATAAAGCATAAGCCGACCTGTCTCCTGTTTAAGTGACAGGAGATTCTGCACAAGTCTCAGGTTGTGTCAAGCTTTGATCAAGATGAGTTGTTACATCTTAAAAAATAACACATTAAACTTTCTGCTAGTATTAGATACCAACTGCCTTTTAAAATGGGTCTACACAAGACTAAACACTATTAGCCTTGCTTGATGGTTCTTTTCAGCTAGAACAAAACCACTGAATTCACATGGTTCAACAACTCTCACATCCTAATAGTGTTAAAACTTTCTCAGAGAATGCCCTGAACAAGGCTGAAGTTTCTCTTGTTGAAACTTTTGTTTCCAACCAGGATATCTGAAGGGTACCTGTGTATCAAAGACATTGAAGAGAAGGACACCATACTGGTGAAAGAGGCAGTCTGAGATCCAGCGGCAGTCATGCATGACCTGAAACAAGAAAGAGCTGTCAGACAAACGTCCAACTGCAACTTTTTTGATGCAGGTAGATCATTATAATTATACATGACCTCTGCCATCTCAAATGTCCTCACATATCCTGTACCCTTACCTTCAAGATGTTTTTATCTTCCAGCACCATTTGTAAACCGTTTTTGAAAGCCTGGGGTCCCAGAAGAAAGATATCAAATAGAAAAATACGGCTCTTTGTTGCTATCTACAACAAATTCAGTTGCAGAGAAAAGTGAGTGAGGGACAGAAGAACAAAGGATCTGAAAGCATGAGAGTACACTGTTGCCTACAAGCCATAAATTCCTATGTACAGGCTTCTGTTGGGGAGAGCAAGTTTAGTTTCCTTAATGCCAATTCATAAACAAGTCTGTTTTTCCAGAGATGCTCAGACTTTCACAATAATTAGAAAGAATGACCCACTAGTCTACTATAGACAGTTAAATATAGCATTGTTGAGACAAAGAGCACAGTACTTAAATTCTTACACCTATTATGGTGACATTTTTAAAGAACCACTTCCAACAAAATTCTTGTGCCCATGACATTCTTTTCATTGTCAAAGACCACTACCAAGGAAATAAAGGACATAATTTTCTATCCTAGCATTTCAAACAGGATATAAAACTTAGGTTTTGCCTATGTTGAAATTGATAATGGTTTAACAAAAGCTGTTATTTGAAAGCAATTTAGCCATACCAAAGCAAACATTTTGTGGAAACTTGCCTCTGCATAAACGAGTTAAGTTTGAAGCATGAACTCCCACACAAGATTTCACTTTGGATAACTTTAAAAGTGAGTGTAGTTATTTAAAAATAAACTAAGATGACTTCAAGCTAACATATTAAGCTATTCTCCTTTCTGTCCCTTCCTTTTCAGATGTTGATTATCACAGCTAATTAAGATACTGTATCATCTTCAGATGGATTTTACTGATGGATTATATTGGCATTGTGAGTAGGTCTTGCAGTTTTTCCATAGGATCAGCTGTACTAGTGTAATACCTCTACCTGTATATAAGTATATAAAGACAGCAAACCAAATGTTACATTATTTATTACATACAAGTTTAGTAATTATTATATTGCCTTAAATTGACATAATTCTTTCCATAAGAGGTCTTTCATGAAATACTTGATCTGTCTTGAAGAACATCATATCCCTTACCAAAACAGTTACATGAATAAGTTTTAAACACAGGCTAATCCCAAAATGTTTGTCAGTTATGCCTCTGTTTAGTGGCATATTTGGGGAAATACCTGCCTCTTACCTCAAGCCATGAGAGTTTTCCATGACGACACAAATTAACACCTTCTCCTGCTATACTGACAACACACTGCTGTTTTAGGTGCAGCACCTAAGGGAAAAATAGGGATAAAATAGTGTCAGAGAATGATAGGCAGAGAGACAGAAGTAAACTGCAATTTTTCTGGTCATGATCCATATTAAAAAGATAAATACAGATCAAAACTACAATGAATCTCAGATATACAGTGATCCAAGAGAAACAGACACAGTATCAGTCCAGTTATAGACAGACAGCTGGAAATTCCACATTTTGAAACATCAATGATAGGTTTCCCAGAGATTATGGATAATTAAAGAATCTAGACCCTCCTGATCTCCTTCTGTGAAGTAGGTTTTAGGAACTTCCCTAGTATCACATAAAGAAGTTGTTTCTTTCAGATAACGAGGAGAACTCATTTTCTAAGGTATAAAAGAAAAACCTGTTACGCTCAGACAAAAAGTTTTCGGACAATTAAGATAAAGCAACACATGCAACACTAGTAGAAGGCATAAGCGGAAAAAAAAGCCAGTTTTTCAAGCAAGTTAGATTCCTCTGTAAACAGGGAAATCTCTTCCTGTGGGGAAGCACGTTTTCCCCTGTATGTGCAATAGATTTACCATAATAAGTGTCCAAATCCCAACCGACGTTACTGCAAGACAAAATGGCAGGGAGGACCTATAGCATTGCTGGTCTAAATCAGGATCTAAATAATGCTATTAAATTCAATAGTAAATTTATCATTGGCTCCAAGTTCTGAAACAAAGCCTATCTACCAAGTCTGCTTATGTTGTTATACATAATTTAAGAGAAAAAGGTCCAGGCATGTCTGGAGTTTCAAACACCTACAAAACCAACACAATCAACTCCCTCTCCAAAGGCCAACAATCATCATGTTGTTCCCTTCCTAAACAAAGTAACTGTTCACTAAATAGTAACACTGACCCTTCACCTCAGTTACTGGTGATAGAGAGTCTGAAAACAGCAATCGACACTGATGCAGATCCACATGCAGCCAGTGCAAACTCAGGCACTGCACTCTCTTCATGTACTTTGATGCCACCAGAGATACCATTTCTACTTGACTTAAAGAAGCCAGTTCCTACCTATTGCTCAAATTTTACTACAGTCGGCAAAAGTGATTTCCAGTATAAGACGTCATGAAGCAATGTTCACAATCCTGCCATCTAATGAATCTACTGTCAGTTAGAACAGAACAAGCTTAGAAGTCATACACACTGCATAAGAACTTCCATAAGTACTTACCGCTGGGCCAAATTTCTGCTGGAAACAATCAACAACTGTGTACTCCACATTCTCCTCTTCCTTCTTCTCTAAAAGAAAAACCAAATCATTAGACACTTCTTCTGTTTGAATAAACTTTGCATAAGGTATGCATGTTAGTTGTATAATCACTCTACTTTTCTGGTTTAGCTGTCCAGTTCTTCCCCCTCTACTTCCTGAACACACCTAAACAGATTACTGACCTGTGTACATTCAGATGTGTACAGTCCAGAGCATGACCCAAAACTAACAGAAAAACTAGCTGTTTAGAAGTGAGTTGCAGCATTAATTATCTTTGTGATGCATAAAGGAAACAAAGGTTTCAATTTAAACAATTCAGTTTAAAAAAAGTTACATCCATTAAAAAACACCCTGATTCCCAGTCTTGTCCAAGGAAGGAAAAAGATTGTGTCACAGACAAAACTAACAGACAGTGACACCACAGAACGCAGACAGCTAAGTGATCAAAGGGAAAGGAGAATTTAAGCCACATTTTAGTATTTTGAACAGCTGTTTAACAATGTCTAATGAATGGGTAAAGAAGGGTTCTCAAAGATTCTCTCTTCTCTTTAGGCAATGCAAGTGTTAGCAATATGCACCCATGACAACACAAGGACAATCTTTTAAACCCTAAAATAACAGTCAATTGAAAGATCCTAAGAAGAAGTTTTTAAAGATTCTCCCAGATCACATCAACCCTTGCTTATTTTCTCCTCCACTACCCAGGTAAATGCAGCTAGCCTTCCTTTAGCCTATACAGGGCTTGCACTCTTGTCACAGCTCTACAAGAACAGAATGAGTTTGGATCTGTATCTGTGTATGTGTTTACGGCAGGAACCACACAACCAAATCAATGCAAGCAGTGACAGCCAGCACAGAACCAGACAGCAACATATCTTATTGAGCTCTGAGTTATCCATCATGCCGCATACACTGCAGGAGCAAGTACAAGATTAAAACAATCACCAGAGAGGAAAGCTGACTGGGTGAAGTGCTGCTCAGCCACTTCTAAAGTTGGAGAGCTACAGGATAAACATTCCAGAACGCAGATGAGTTTCCTTCTGATGTTGTGAACATATCTGCAGGCAAAAAGCACGTCTGCAGATAATGAGCTCTGTACCTATCTTTCTGTGACTGTTGTTCTTTCAGAATACATCCTGTTCTGATACAGACAAACCAAGAGATCACAGCCTCCGGAAAAGACATCTGACAAAGACTAATATCCACATTACCTGAGAGAGAGCATTTTAAGCTATTTGAGGCTCTGAGCTGGCTCCCTAGGGAAACGCAAGAACTCCATGGGCCACAGTCTGCTGGTCCTGTCTCTGCTTGTTTGTTCCCTTCAACCGCTGAAGTGTACCTGCATGAGCAAAGCAACCATACATAGCACAGAAGTCAAACCATTACGCACCCCACCAGCACGGACATTTTAATAAATAAAAGTATTTAATCCAATGCCATCTGCCTGCATCCAAACAATGAACTGCTGCATGTGAAGCAACTTCCTAATCCAACCTGCACAGTTCTCGAAGATGATCTTGAAGCTAACGAACAATAAGTTTAAGTAAAAAGTGAAAGCAGAACCTGAACAGACATTCACTGCAAAGGACAGCTGCAGTTTCAGGGGAAGAAAGAGTTCAAAGTACAAAGAATGAAGTACCTGACTTGAGCCCAAGAACCACACAATTTAAATATCTGTAAGTCTTTACAATGAATCAATAATATTTGATCCATTAGTTAATTACTGCAATTGGAGGGTGATTTTACAAGTTCATCAGTACATTGAACAGTTACATCCACCTAAACTTTACTGTAATCAAAGGGAAGTTATTAAATCATATAAAATGGTAGCATCTCAGGACCAAAAATAGAGTTAGTAAACATTCACCTGACTGGAAGATGTCACATACAAGATGCTTAATTTTTATGATAGGACAGCCTTGGGTCAAGAATACTTCACTGGGAACTATGACTTAGTGTAAGTTTCCTTTGTTGATATAAAACCATCGCATTATGATTATAGAGGTCCAATCACATACATCTCTGTCTCAATAGGGTAAAACAAAAAAACCAACCCTTTCTGATCAGCCTTTAGATGTACCTGAAGAATCTTGTATCTAAAATTGTATATTTAAAGGATTAACATAGGACTCTGCTACCACAGTAGGCTTATTCAAGTATGTGTGAATTTCGACTTACTTAGCAGGGAGAAGGACAAGAAGACAGCAGCAAGAAAACTGCCGCTAACCACAATTCTATGTGCTTTTTAACTATATATTGACTATTCAGTAGACACCACTTCATTCTTACTTCTCTTAAGGATAAACTATTAAAATGTGGTCTTGTGAGAAGACTCAAAGCAAAGCTATCTAGCAGCATGGGTCTGCAGGAGTTTGAAACTCATTTTTACAAGCTTCCCAAAGTAACAGTTAAATATGTTTTGAGAGCATCTATATAAACCTAACCTTCCCTGTACATTGTTCTGGAACTGTTCCACCACAGAAGAAATGCTCATGGGAAATCTTCCCTGAAACCACAAGATGACAATGAAACAAACCCATCAAATTCTTCTATGTAGGAACACTAGTGTGAAGAAAAAAGGCAAGAAAAAGAGAGAAGAACAAGAGAGAAACTGTAAGCAATAGCTTGAAAGAACCTTTCACACAGTGGAGGTCTTCCACTCACCACCTTGTTTACCTCTTTAAAAGAGAGATACAAACTTGGCACAGCTGAGCCTGAACATCAGTATTATACTAAGGACTAGTGGTGGCTCCCCTGGCAAGCACAGCCCACCCCTCCTCCTGCCATGAAAGGAAGGAAACATTTCAACATACTCAGGGATCATTGCTGCTCCCTTCCCCGAATCTGGTTCATCCAGCAATTCCACTGCAATACAAACAAACAATTTATACTCTAGTGCTGACAAGCAACTTTTTGACACTTATCTCCCCCCCCAAAAAAACCCATAACCAATACTAACCACCACAGGACACAACCATACATGCAAAAAAAAAAAAAAAAAATTGAACTCAAAGTATAGTTTAAATAATTTTAAATTCACTCTGATGTACAAACCTGTATAACTTGTATCAGTAGCCTAGATAAGGTGTATTGCAGAACTCTAGCATTTAAACAAAACTAATGGTTTAGCATCCCTCCAAAACCAAGTCAGTATTGAACTACAACTAATTACTTTACAGACTGCTACATACACAATAAAGCAGGTACAAGGAAAAAGGCCAAATGGAGTCACTTATAGCTGCCTTCTTGCTATACAAGGAGTATATAAGAACATACACAGTGACTGTAACTTGGTTTCAGGATGTAAACAGGGGGCATATGCTTATCTCAACTGTTTACCTTCAAAGTGGTTACTTTAATTAGTGGTCTCACTGGACTTTATCCATTATTTAACTAAGAAACTTTAATGCAGTACAGTCACAAGACCTTCCCAAAGTAAGTGGGGAATTACTATTTCACTGATAAATTATAGAACAAAATTTGTGTTATTTATACAACACTTTAATCCCTACTGATTTTAGGAGAAATATATGTAACTGAAGAATTCAGCAGTGACAAAAAAAAAAAAAAAAGATTTAAAATGCTGAACTAAGGGTGGGCATGATCCCTATGCATCAAAACGCTGTCAGAAAAGCCTCACCATTGACTATTTCACTGCCAAAAAACATCTTTACTCCTGGAGTGCTTCTACCAGTTTCCAAGTTCTTCACTGAAATGAGGGAGAGGGAAAAAACACAGACATGTATCAAGGTCCACTGTTTGGTGAGGTCACCATTTGCAGAACAAAGAAAGACCATGAGACCGGGCAGTACTATTAACTAGGAAGAAAAATTACAAATTAGTTACTTTAGGTGACAGCTCTTTCACCCTACAGAAAAGGGTTTCCTTAAGACGACTGTAGACCGACTAGGACACACCTAGGCTGCTGCACCTGCACAGCCTTACAGCCGAGAACACAACCAGGTACAGTTAATTTTCACTTTAAGTGGATGCTTTATTCATCCCGGTGCCCGGCACAGCTCCCGGGGCGCTGCGGGCACGCTAGGCGTGGGAGGCTGCCCACGCCACTCGGAACACATACAGCCAGGCACCTGCAGTCCAGCGCTCTGCCCCCCTCCCCCGGCGGCCCCGCTCGCAGCGCTGGGCTGCCCTGCGCCTCTCCCGCGCCCCTCACAGCCACTGAGGCGGCGCGTGGCGCTCTGAGGGCCAGCGAGCCCCGACCTGCCCGCAGGAGAAGGCTCCGGTCGGGGTTGACGTCCTGCAGCACTCCCTGGAAGACGCCACATTTTAAGGTGACTTTAAGGGTTCTCCCCAGAAGGGCCCTGAAGCGCTCGCTGCTGAAGGCCATGCGTCGGCCCTAGCCGGGGACGGAGCTCGCCTGGCTGGACACCTGCGGCACAGAACGACAGCGGGCTGTGGCAGCGGCGGCACACCGAGGCTCTGCGCTGGAGCGTGGGCGGGGCCATCGGCGCGCACAGCCAATCACGGAGGGGGAACTTACCGCGGGGACGGTACAGGCAGAGCGCAGCATCCGCCACTCCGCGCACCGCCTGCTGGGAGCGGTATGCTGCCGCTGCCTCAGCTTTAATAGCCGCCGGGGATGACGCATGCGCCCCGGCAGGGCGCGCTCTGCGCATGCGCGCGGGTGTCCGTCGGCGGCCGCCGGGCGGTTGAGGGNGGCGGTGGGGGGGGGGGGGGGGGGGGCCGGGCTGGGCCGGGCTGGACAGGGCGGGCGGAGTGATAATAGTCGGTCCGGGCTCGCCTTCCGCTTCACTACAGCTGGGTGGGCGCGGTCGGCTGTGTGTCGGGGATAGTTGTGGTACTGCTATCGCTGTTGGGCTGTGTACCTCGTCCCGGTGCGGAGTCCGGCCTCTCTCTTCCGCACAGGCACAGCGGCGGCGATGGGTTCCCGGGCGTCCACGCTGCTGCGAGACGAGGAGATTGAGGAGATCAAGAAGGAGACGGGCTGTAAGTATGGGAGCGTGAGGCGGGCCGGGAAGCGCTGTGCGGGCTGGGTGCCTGGAGCGGGGCAGCACCCCGTCCCTTAAGCCGGAGAGGTGCCTCGGCCAGCCGT